>PYWC01000010.1:357275-437356 GCA_003182015.1 Tuber magnatum | reverse complement strand
CGTCTACTTTACTCTTACATTTGTGTGAACTTTTGGCGATAAGTTTGAAGTTGTTTGGTGCGGTCGCAACCTTGGGATCCATCTTCCTAGGGGTGCCCCCGTTACACTCATCCAGAACTTAGATGTGAAACAGCTATCTCGATCGGAGATGATTGACTGTGGCAGTCTATGAAGGCACTAAACTTTCTTCTGGAATATCAGAGCAAGCTCCTTGATAGGTACCTCCGTGGTCAGGGGTATGAAATGGGCCATTTTCGAGGATCTGTCCACCATGACCCAGATCGTGGTAAACCCTTCGGACTCTGGCACTGCTACCATGAAGTCCATTGAAATTGGTTTCTACGGCCACATAGGAACATCAATAGGTTCCCGCAGCCCAAACCTCTCGTGCCTGATAGACTTATTGCTTTGGCGTGCGGCACATGCTCGCACATAGGCTGTGGTGTGCTGGTCCATCTTTGTCCAAGAGAAGTTAGCCCTAACCCTGCCCATTGTTTTGTACGCCCCCAGGTGCCCCATGATTCGGGAGTCGTGGTCCGCCTCCATGATTGTCCTCTTCAGATTCTGGCCCTTGGGAACACACCACCGGTTCTTTTACAGGAGGAAGCGATTTTCCGTCTTGCAATATCAGTTGACCTCCTTGTCACCGCCCGCCGTTCCTTCAGTATCCACAAGTATTCCTGCTGTTCGGTTGTCGCCACCTGCACTTGATCCAAAAAGAACGACTCGAGCTGAAATCCTTGGCACAAGTGCAACACTTGTGGTCCCAGGATGTCCCTTTCCTGGCTCCCGACCCATTGTCTGCCGCGAAGAAACCTGCGTGCCGGAAAATCACTGCGCCCTTTAGGGCGGTAGTCGCTACGCCTCGACAAAGCATCTGACATCTCATTCAACTGTTCTTCTCGGTAAATCAACTTATAGTTAATCGCTTGCAGCAACTCAGCCCAGTGGTGATGCCTACGGTTAAGAACCTTGGTACTATCAAAGTACTCCAAATTCTTACGATCCTTATAGATCACCAGTTGGTCCGTTACTGAGCTTGGCCGATGATCCCCTTCCTTGAATGCCACCATGATGGCAGTCAGTTCCTTATCTGGACATCGTAATTAATCTCCGCTGGGTAAACTTGCTACTATGGTAGGCCACTGGATGCCATCTCTCATCTTTACAAAACTGGGAGAGGACGGCTCCTAATGCGAAGTCACTAGCATCGGTTTCCCGCCGGGTTGGCCGTTCAGGGTCAAAACATGCTGGGATAGCTTTGGACGTAAATGCCAACTTCCAATGGTTGAAGGCCTGCTCACACACAGGTGTCCATTCCTATCGAACAATCTTCTTTATCAAGTCTGTCAGAGGTTTCGCTATCTTGCTGAAAGCCTCTATGAACCGACGATAGCCGTTGACAAAGCCCTTAAAGCGTTGAACATCGACTGCTCATGTCAGAGGAGGGCAATCCCTGATTGTCTCCACGTTCTCCAACAACCTAGAAATCCCCATATCGGAAATCTTGTATCCGCGGAATTCAACCTGTCCCTGGACGAAAATGGACTTCTTTATGCTTACACACAGTGCAACTTTACGCAATTTCTCCATCATACGTCTCACTATCGCGATGTGCTCTGCAATAGTTTCGGAGTAGATCCCGATGTCATCCATGTACGTGATGACTCCTTCATCCATGAGATACCGAAAGACCTACATTCTCATGCTTTGGAAAGTTGCCGGAGTACTACACAACCCAAAAGGCATGACGGCGTATTCATAGAGTCCATATCTGCACCGGAAGGGGGTCCTCCATTCCTCACCTTCTGCCATCCTCAGAAGGTAGTAGCCGTTCTTCAAGTCCAACCTGGTGAACACAACGGCTTTTCCTAACCTGTCTCGCAGTTCATTCCTCAACTGCAGAGGATACGCGCTCTTTACCGTAATTTTGTGCAGCCCTCTGTCATGTATTACCAGTCTTAATATACCATCTGGTTTTAGCACGGAGAGGATAGGGTCTGCTGCCGAGGAACTGGACCACCGTAGCTTTCCTGTTCGTAGCATGTCATTGGGATATTCTCCGAGTGCCTTAAGCTCCTTTTCTGTTAACGGATAGATAGGCCCAAATGGAGGCTGAGTCCCCGGTTGCAACTCGATCGTATAGTCATACCTCGAGTGCTTGGGTAGTACCTCAATCCGTTCTTGCCTGACGATATCCCAGGGTCTTTGTACTCGCGGAGTAGCTTAACTGTGATGTCAGCACCTCCCTCTTCGGAGAATTGCACAATTCCCAATAGGTACCCATTACTAGGGTCATCCACTAGTAACTCTTCATCAGTCATGAACACTAACCGCCCCTGCTCGGCCAGTCAGTCAACCTTGCAGAGGTCTGAGGGCCAGGTTAGTGATCCTGTCTCCCAATCTATATAGGGGTTATGGTCTCTCAACCAAGACAAAGGTAGGTACCCATCCACCTTAGTGTCGGGCATATCTGCGACTGCAAAGCGCATCTCATTGTGGTGGTCACCTAGCCTTATCTCTAACGATTTGGCATAGTGTCGCCCTGACCCAGGAATGTGATTACAGCTACCGTCACTTATTGGCGCATGCACCTTTTGTCGTACACAAGGTGCCTGAGTCTGCTGAACCCATTGGCTACTAAGCACTGGCCCAGTAGCTCCGCTATTGTGTAACAGGAGCGCCTCTGCGCTTACCTGTCTAGCTCCTATCATCCAGTCTAACTTGACCCGCAGGTGGACAGACTTGATATGACAAGGCAAGTTGTGACACTTCTGCCTCCACACTTGTCTTGGGGACTAGGTCAGATTGTTTCAGTGAATATTTTTAGTCTCTTGCCTTTCGACACTAGTGCGGCCACAACGGGTCGGTAAACATTACGGGATTTGGGCTCATCTTGTTGTCAATAACCAGGATCCTTACAATCATGCCAGCATGATTTCAGGTACTGAACCCTCCTCAGGTAAACTGGAAAATAGCACCTTTTATTTGATCAAGTCCAGGCTGCACCAATTCCACTTGTACTAAACGTAACTATTTTTTCCCGAGGTAGGTAGAAGTCCACTGGCAGACCAGTTCGAAGCGAAGCAGACTTGCTTCCCCAATGTCGACCGTCTCCTGGAGCAGGACCTCACCCAGCCTCAACCGAAACAATATCCTATGACTTGCCCATCCAGTTAAGGAAATCCTGAAAGAAATACATATAACTAGAATAAAGAAAATAACCAGAACCCTAACAAAAGAGAGATAGCCCGGCCCACCGGGCACGGCCCACAACATCTACCTGCCCACACCGCCTGGGTGTAGTCAGTATCAGGGTTGTTTATGCAGTAGAAGGATACTTACCCATCTGTAACGGGGACACCCCTAGGAAGATGGATCCCAAGGTTGCGACCGCACCAAACAACTTCAAACTTATCGCCGAAGGTTTACACAGATGTAAGAGTAAAGTAGACGGTAAAACTTAATATCGTTAAGCCTGACGCTTCACTCAATTAAGGTCTCGAGAGCATTGATTGTTGGATTAGGAGAGTTCTGGCATAGATGTTCAGGTAGTTTTATCTTATGCCAGAAACTCCCCGATCACTTTAGTCCAACTATTCGAGCACATCCTTCTCCGCTAAGGGTGGTCCGACACGTCTCCTGGCACCCCTTTCAGGCATACATGTGTCGACACTCTCTGCTCGGCGTTCACCATATGTGCATATCGTTTCTGCGGCGCATTTCCGTTCTGCCTGCCGGAGTGAAAACTTCTGCGCATCGGTGACTTGCCAGTGGCTAACTGTCAAGACACCTTGCTGAACTAGACTATCTATGACACCCTTACCATGTGCGCTGATTTCTACTTGATGCCGGAAGCTACCCTGAGCAGTTTATCTATCTACTATTGACGAGTCTCGGGCTTCCGATGTCTTCCGCAGGATACGGTGGTTCGGGAGCGGTCCAATAGGCGCTACCCATGACCACCACCTCGGATCCACCTCACCTGTGGTAGGAATCATGCTTCTAGTTTCTTTGCACTTCCCTTTCCGAGCCTATGGCGTTGGGGACACTTTTAGGTTTGGTAGGTGTAAAACCCTCCCAGTCGCCCCGGTACCACCCGGGACCACCTTCGGGACCCCCATGGTTAACTCCTGTTAACTCCCTCAGTTTTGGTCCGTTTTACTCCAACCAACTTGGAGGAGGTACTCCACCTTCCACCCCATGCCCCCTCGTATATCATGGGAACAGCTTACGGTCGACTGGACGGCAGCAACGCATAAGGTGTTGCAAGCAAGTCTCCAAAGGCCCTCCTCTCGCAGACTGCACACAACTACACAACCGTTTGCCCATGACGTCCGGGCCTCAAGGCGGGGCCGGAGGGGCATGATAGGAATAATGTCTCCAATTTACAGCTTCTTAGTAGCTGCGTAGCTTGCCCAATAGCATCTCCCGGAACTCCAGATTCCAGTATTCTGCATGGCTTCGCGTGACAAACATTCCAGTCATTTTTCCCAAACTCCGCGAGGGACTTCGTATTGAAAGGTAGGGTAACTCAGATCCTTGAACAGGGTAACCCAAGCCTCAAGGCAGGGTAACCCAGTCTTGAGGGTAGGGTAATCTTGTCCTGTTGTCAAGTGGACTTTCTCCTGTTACCCTATTCTATCCCACTGCCGGAGATAGACACACTGGGCCTTTCTCCAGTGACCCAGCCTAGCTGTGTATTGCCCCTTCATAGGTCCCTAAGTATGCTGACACCAATCTCGTGTGTAGCCATGTACCTAAATACTTGTACCCACTAAGTCTGCTCATCTCGGAGCCCAGGCAATCGGGTCTCCGTCGGTCAAGTACTCACTTGCCTCCCGGTTCCTACCAGTTCGCCTCCGGGCTACCTGTATGGGTGTAGGTTCCAGCTACCATAGCTCATGTATGCTGGGTCGTTACACCATCTCGGAAGCCACCTCTGTGGCTCATGTCCATCTATCCTGCAGGGGTCTATGCCTGCAGGTTAATAAGCTTACATGTTAAACAGAATGGGTTCTTACCTATTCCAAGCCGTCAGTATCAACATCCGTGATATGACGGGATGCCTGGCGGACTTCAAGTATCTCTGACGAGAAAGCCAGGAGGGGGGCTTCAATGCACTTCAGTCGCTTGTCCTTTCCTATGGGCTCACTCACCGGGGCTGCCCGTTTCAACCCGCGGGCCTGTTTGGATGAACTAACGACTGGGGCTGTTGCGGTACACTTTCTCTCAATGTGGCCTGTTTGACCGCACTGGGTGCACTGGTTGTACTTCCTCTGGCGTTCAGTCAAAGTCGACGGGATTTCCTTATGCGGTATTGCATACTCCAAAGTCACCAGCTTTGCCTGTTTCCCCACCTCGAGATTAGTAGGTTTGGCAGACCTCTGGTTTGGTCTGCGCGAACCTGTTTCCTTCTTCTTCAACCTGCCCAATATCCAGTAGCTATCCTCCTTCTTATTAGCGAGTTGAGACTGGGGGGCTGGGTGGACGACACAGTTACTGAACCAGTTGTTATCCTCCCGCATCTGCCCGACCTTCTGCGGAAGATCCAGCGACTTGTTCAGGTCAGTTGGATGGGGCTCCTTAAGTACCCACACATTCCGAACCTCCTATGTGATGCCTGATCGAACCTTGTCTTGTACCTGTACTGGATCTGTACAGCTAAACTTATACATATAATCAATTATCTTATCCAGGTACTCAGCGATGTGACAGGGCTTCATCACAAGGTCTCGCCACTAGAGAAGGGATCGACCTTACTCCGCCTGATCTCCGCCGAAGCTTCATTCCCGCTATTCTCGGAATGCTTTCCATGTCTGTAAGAGGTTGCTGTCTTTGACAGGGACGCCAGCTTGCTTGGCGGCTTCCTTCTTAAGGTGCCCATGCAACCCGGTTACCATGCGCAGGCGGAGTCTTCAAGAAGGGGGATCACTAAGTTTACCTGGTCCATGTCTGTTAACTTGCAATACATAAAGTATTCAAATTTGACCTCTACCAAGGTCAAGAAGCTCTGCAGTTCCGTAACTTTGCCTTTGAATGGAGAGATACCACCCCGCTTCTCCGGCTTCTTCTACCACTGTCTTGGTGTTGGCCTAGAAGCCGACCTAGTACCCCTCCAAGCTCTCGTGAGCCTCTTGGCCAGGCGATCCCACACTCATTTCTTCTCCTTGTTCAAGTCATCCTTGCGAGCACCGAGGAAGGGGGTCAAATCTGGGAGAGAATCTCGATCGTCATCATTATCCGCGGTGTCATTGTCGGAGTCCCCCGGATCTCCACCTGCTCTAGCCCTACCACCTCTGGGTAGTGCATTTCCCTCCCGACTACCCCCAGTGGTCTCGCCTTGGCATTCGCAGGGCCCATCGCACCCATCAAACCGTTCCTCCTGGCCATGCTGGTTACCACCCTCCGCGGGGTTCGCCCCTGATGGTCCTGGTGCCGCTGGTGGAACAGGGCATCGCCAACTCTCCAGAGTTGGGTTGGGCGCCGTCAGTGCTACACGCAGAAAAGACTGCAACTCTGGACAACTTTAGAGTTGCATCGGGAAGCCAGCGTGCCTCCAGGACCCACAGTACCCACATGTTGGTCGTGCATCTTCTTCTTTCTGCCTTCTTCTATGTCTCAATGGGGTCCGTGGTGCCTTCCTACACCCACAGGAGTGGTAATAAATCCACCCCATCCGGGCCTCTTCCGACTTAGACCCTGACAGACAGAACTCCTCTTGGCTGACCGAATCGCCACTTGTGATGGTGCGGAGCCTGGTGGGAAGACTTGGCTCCAAGGGTGCCATCGGGACGACTGGTGCCTAAGGAACAGAATGAGGAGGCGTCCCAGGTCTGGCCATTGGAGTCCCTCGTGATGGAGCCATGGGTGTTGGCTCCTCCTGGGATGCTACTTGTCCGAAGAATCTAGATGACACTGTGCGCCGTGGCTCGAATCCTAGGGTAGCCGATACTGCTGGTCGGAATGCTGTGGCAGGGTAGGGATCTGGAGGGCACAACGAAACTGGCAGAGGTGTGCGTCTTGGGGCGGTGATAGGGGTGCGGAGGTTGCACCTGATGGGGTTGTGGGGGACATGTTCGGAGCTGGGGTCGGACCAGGAGTTGGTTTAGGCATATCTGGTGCCCTGATCCTCTTCGGTTCGGATGTCCTTTTCCTTACTCGATGTCCATCAGTTCGCACGACCGTGGGGCAGCGCGACCTACTACGTGCAATTGAGGGGAGGCCAGACAGGGGGCCTGTAGATGCTCCTGAGAAGCAGGAGGTATAGCCATAGGCCTCACCTTTCAGGCTTTCCAACATCCGTATACCCATTGGGCTCAGGTATGCCCTCCACTGGTTGTCTCTGGCTCTCATGGCCAACGCAATGCCGCAGCTTTCAGGCTTCTTATGGACTAGCGGGAGTGAGGGCGCGGCCTCTAACATCCGCACCTCACTCTTAGCATTAGTAGCATACCCTCCTGCAAAAGCCTTTTCCAAGGCTGCCATCCGAGTCTTCAATGCCTGCTGATCCCTTATATTCTGCAGGTATGCCTCCTGCTGCAGCTTCATCCATTCCACCGCCGACGTAGTGATCTGTGTTCAGAACACCTGTTGCTGCTGGTTGTTCCAGTTCTTCAGTTCCCGCTGGCTTCCTCAATCGACTTGGATACTTCGCGGATGATGTAAGGTTCCATGAATTCGCGAGGGAACTCGCTAAAGGTAACCCTGTGCGGCGGGTAAGGACGCATGTTGTGAACAAGAGTAGGGTCTGGGAAAAATGAGAGCCCCGCAGCACAAGGGTCTGTAATCATGAGATCAAGACATTCAAGGGGTAACTGAATCGAAGCGGCCTTCAAGGTGTTCTCGTCCAGGTCACGGTCTGAATCTGAGTTGGATTCCATTCCGGTTCGAAGTTTGGTACTAGCCATTGCGCTTTCCACCCTGGGCTACGTGTTCTAGACAAGGTTACCAGTATCTACGCAAGGTCAGCGCCGAAGGTCGGAAACAATCAATCAGGAGAGGGGGTTACGTAAGGAGCTCGCTTAACGATATACTGTAATGGCGGCACCCCTAGGAAGATGGATCCCAAGGTTGCGACCCCACCGAACAACCTGGAACCTTTCCCCAAAAGTTCACACTAATGAAAGAGTAAAGTAAATCGTAAAAGATAATATCATTAAGCCAGATGCTTCACCCAATTAAGGTCTCGAGAGGATTGATTGCTTGAGTAGGAGAGTTCTCGCATAGACTTTCAAGTACTTTTATCTTATGCCAGAAACTCCCCCGTCAGTTTACTCCAACCATGCGAGCACACCCTTCTCCGCTAAGGGTGGTCCGACATGTCTCCGGAGACACCCGTCGGGCATGCATGTGTCGACACACTCTTGTAGGCATTCACATTATGCGGTTATTGTTTCTGCGGTACATTTTCATTTTGCCTGCCTGAGTTAAAGGCTCTGCACATCGGTATATTGCCAGTGGCTAACACTGAAGGCACCTCACGAACTAGACGATCTATGATACCCTTCCCATATGCATTGACCTCTACCTGACTACGGAAGCTACCATGGGCAGTTTATCTATTTACCATTTACAGGCCTGGCGCTTCCGGTGTCTGCTGCAGGACACAGTAGTTCGCGAGTAACCCAATAGGCGCTACCCATGACCACTGCCTCAGATCTACCTTACCTGTGGTAGGAATCATGCTTTTAGTGTCTCTGCACTTCCCTTTCAGAGCCTATAGTGTTGGGGACACTTTCGGGCTTGGTAGGTGTAAAGCTCTCCCAGTAGCCCCGGCACCACCCGGGACTACCTTCGGGACCCCCTCGGTTAACACCCGTTAACTCCGTCAGTTTTGGCTGGTTTTACTCCGAACACCCTGGAGGGGGTACTCCACCGTCCACCCTAGGCCCCCTTTTATGTCCTGCGAACAGCATAGGTTCAACCGGATGGCAGCAATGTACATGGTATTGCGTGCATGTCGGTAAAGATGCCTCTTCGCTAGACTGCACACAACTACACGACCATTTGCCTATGCCGTCGGGGCCTCAAGGCGGGGCCGGAGGGGTATAATAGGAATAATGTCTCCAATTTAGACCTTCATCGGAAGCTACATAGCTCGCCCAATAGCATCCCTTGGAACACCAGATTCCTGTATCATGCATGTCTTCGCATGACAAACATTCCAGTCTATTTTCCCGAACTCCCCAAGGTACTTGGTATTGAGAGGTAGGGTAACTCCGGACTTTGGGCAGGGTAACCTGATCCCGAGTGTAGGGTAACCTTGTCCAGTGGACAAGACAACTTTTCCCGCTTACCTGTGTCTATCCTGTTGCCGGTAATAGACATTTCTGATCTGTCTCCAGTTACCTGGCCTAGCTGTGCCACTGCCCCTTCAGAAGTCCCGAAGTATGCTGGCACTGCTTCCAGGTGTATCCAGGTACCCAAGTCCCTGACCAGCCAATTCTGTTCACTCTCGGAGCCTGCGCCAGTGCGTCTCCACAGGTCAAGTACTTACTTGCCTGCCCGTTCCTACCAGTTCCCCTCCTGGCCACCTGTATGGGTATAGGTTCCATCTGCCATAGGTCACGTATGCTGGGTCGTTACAGTCTTACAGGGTTGGTCCTCTGGACTGAATAATTTTGTCCTCTTGCCTTGGAACTCAAGAGCGGCAACAGGTGATTGGTAAATCTTAAGTGATTGGGATTCATTCTATCAAATTGCTGCTAGGTTCACTACCATGCCCCCATGATTTCGGGTACTTAACCCTCCACAGGTAAACTTGGAAACAAGACCAATTCTTTTGATGAAATCCAGCCTGAACCAATTCCGTATGTATTAAGGTTCATAATTTTCCTGCCGCAGGTAGAGGTCCACTGTTGGACCAGTTCCAAGCCCTACATCATTGCTTCTCCCCTGTCGAGCCTCTCCTCAAGCAAGATCTCATCCAGCCTCTACCAAAATAATGTCACATGACTTGCTCAACCAGCTAAGGAAATGGTGAAAGAGATATATATAACTGGAACAAAGAGAATAATCTGAAAGCCAACCATGCAAAGATAGCCCAATCCACAGCATGTGGCCCTCAATATCTATCTGCCTACACCCCCTGGATGTAGTTAGTAGCAGGCTTGTTCATACAGTAGAGGGGTACTTACCTATCCCAGAAGGCACTCCCTGGGTTTCTCTCCATCCGTCCCTTATGGGTCTCAGAATATCAGTCCGTCAAGTCATACCTTAAGCGGAATAGGATCTTATCTATTACCGAGCCGCAAGTGTAAAACTCCCAGATCTAGGGTGATAAGAGTTGGAGTGCACGTATGTTGGATGAGGAAGCGGGAGATGGCGCTTCGCTGCACTTTTACCACTTGTCCATACCCAGGGGTCGCTTCCTGGGGCTGCCCCTTTCAACCCAAAAGCCTGTTTGGATGAAATAATAACTGGGGATGTCACAGTACACTTCCTGCAGAAGTGACCCCTCTGTCCACACTTGGTGCACTGGTTGTGCTTTTTTCGCCCTTTAGTCAAAGTCGACCGGATTTCCTTACACACTCTGGCTGCAACGACCCAGCATACATGAGCTATGGCAGCCGGAACCTACACGCATACAGGTAGCCAGGAGGCGAACTAGCAGGAACCGGCAGGCAAGGTAGTACTTGACCTAGGGAGACCCGATGGCCCGCACTGCGGGATGAACAGAATTGGCTGGCGAGAGACTTAGGTACCCGGGCACACGCAGGAGTGATGTCAGCGTACTTAGGGAGCCCTGAAGGGGCAGTTACTCACCTAGGCCCCATAAGTGGAAAAAGGTCAGAAGCGTCTATCTCCGGTGACAGAGTAGACTGGGTAATAGGGAAAAGTCCTCTTGTCCACCAGACAAGGTTACCCTACCCTCCGGCTCAGGTGACCCTGCTATGAGGCTCAGGTTACCCTGTCCGAAGTCCTGAGTACCCTACCTTTGATTGTGAAGTCCCTGTGGCAGTTCAGGAAAAATGACTAGAATGTTTACTGTGTGAAGCGATACAAAACATGTGAATCTGGGGTTCCAGGGGATGCTATTGGGTGGGTTACGCAGCTCCAAAGAAGCTGCAAATTCGGGACATTATTGCTATCATACCCCTCCATCCCCGTGTTGCGGCCCAGATGTCATGGGCAAACAGTTGTGGAGTTGTGCCCAGTCTAGCAAAGGCGAACCTTTGGAGAGCTGCTTGCAACACTACATACAATGCTGCAGTCTGGTCGACAGCAAGCCGTGTGCAGGAGATATAAGAGGCCATAGCGTGTAAGGTGAAGTACCTCCTGCAAGTTGTACGGAGTAAAGCGGACGAAAGCAGATGGAGTTTCCGGGTGTTAACTGCCACTGTGGTCCCAAAGGTAGTCCCGGGTAGTACCAGGGTGACTGGGAGAGTTTTACACCTACCCAGCCAGAAAGTGTTCCCAATACCGTAGGGTCTGAAAAGGAGGTGCTGAGACCCTAAAAGCATGATTCCTACCACATGTAAGGTACATCGGGGGTAGTGCTCATGGGTGGCCCCCATTGGATCACTTTCGGACTACCGTATCCTGCTGTAGACACCGGACGCCCACGACTCGCGAATCGTAGATAGATAAACTGCTCACGGTAGCTTACAGAGCCAAGTAGAGATCAATGCATATGGGATGGGTGTCATAGATAGTCCAGTTAAACAGGTGTCTTGACGGTTAGCCACTGGCAAGACCCCACTGGACAAAAGATTTCACTCCGGCAGGGAAAATGGTAATGTGCCGCAGAAACGATAACCGCATAAGGTGAACGCCCACCAGATTGTGTTGACACATGCATGCCAGAAAGAGTTGCCCGGAGACAGGTCCGACAACCCTGAGCAGAGAAGGCTGCGCTCGAATAGTTGGAGTAAACTGATGCGCAGGTTTCTGGCACAAGATAAAACTACCTGAAAGTCTATGCCGGAACCCTCCTACGCAAACAATCAATCCTCCCGTGACCTTAATTGAGTGAAGCATCAGGCTTAATGGTATTAAGTTTTACCGTTTACACTACTATTACATTGTCTGACCATTTGGTGATAAGTTTGAGGTTGTTCGCCGTGGTCGTACCATTTGGATCCATGTTCCTAGGGGAGCCCCCATTACCGTATATCACGAAGCAAGCTCCTCGCTTAACTCCTCTCCTGATCAATTGTTTCCAATTTTGGGTACTGACCTTGCATGTGATAGCAACCTCGAGAGTCTAATGCCGCTCGCCGGGCAGCTCACTCGTGCGCAGGGAAAACCTTGATATAAGAACAGAAAGAAGTGATTGTCGTTGTTGCTCTGATGATGTTCTATGGACGTTACATGGACATGCTATATAACAGGAGTGGAGCCGTTGCTCAGACTAGGTACAGCTCCGCCCACTCTGTGGGGTGACAACCCACACACACAGGAAACACCAGTCTCTCTCCTACTCCTACTTCTATGCCCTAGCTACCCAGCTAACTAACATACCACGATGGGGTTACCTCGTGCTCCGCACTCCATCAGCATGAATGCAGGTAACGTTGTCTTGAACAAGTAGCTCAGGGTGGAAAGTGCAATGGCTAGTACCGAACTGCGAACCGGAATGGAATCCAATACGGGTTCACACCTTAACCGTGATAAGAACACCAGAAACACGCTTCGCGCATCCGTTTTTGTAGATGTTCATGGTATTGACTAGAACAGCCACCAGCTGCTCTCGTAGGTCTCCCCTATTCAGTTCCGTGTTCAATGTCTTGATCTTCTGATTAGAGACCCTAGCGCTGTGGCGCTCTTATTTTTCCAAGGACCTACCCTTGTCTACAAAATTACCCCTCCCCTGGCGGAAGGGGTTCCCTCTAGTGAGCTCTGCGCGGAGTTTGTCGCACCTTGTATTGCCTGGGAGGTATCCAAGTCGATTCACGAAGTGACACGGGAACTGCGGAACTGGAACACCCACTAGGAGCAGGTGTTCTGCACACAAATCACTACGGTAGCGGTGGAATGGATAAAAGTGCAGCAGGGGTCATACCTGTGGCTGGTGAGGGATGAGAATGCATTAAAGACTCGGATGGGAGCATTGGAAAAGGCTTTGGAAGAACAGTATAGTATTCCTGCTTTGAACAGTGTGCGGATGCGAGAGGCCGCGCCACCACTCCCGCTCGTCTATACCAAGCCCGAGAACTTCGGCATGGAATTGGCCATGAGAGTAAGGGAAGAGCAAGGGAGGGCGTACCTGAGCCCAATCAGTATACGGATGTGGGAAAGCCTAAAAGGTGATGGCTACAGCTATACCTCCTCCTTCCCAAGAGGATGTACGGGCTCCCTGTCGGTCCCCCCCTCAATCGCCCGCAGTTATTCCCACAGCTCCAGAGTCAGGCCAACTGATGGATATTGAGTAACAAAACAGTCATCAAAGCCAACGGGTTTTACGGCCCCGGGGAGGCCTGACCCTACTTGTCGACCGACCACTGCTCCAATTATTCTGCCCACTATACTGTCAGTTGCAACCCCTATGCCCCCCATCGCCGCCCCAAGACCCACGCCTCTACCTGTTGCGCTGCCCGCACCTGATACCTTTCCTGCCGCAGTCTTCCCACTAGCAGTAGCGGCTACCCCAGGGTTCTGGCCACTGCCCGTGGTGTCACCTGGATTCATTGAACAGGTAAGACGCCGGGAAGAGCGAGCACCCATGGCTCCATCATGGGGGACTCCACTCCCAGGAGCTGGGACACCTGTGTGCTCCGTTCCTTAGGCACTAGTTATTCCCTCGACGCACTCAAAACCAAGTGTTCCCTCCGGTCTTCCCACTATCACAGGTGGGGATTCGGACAGCCAAGATACGTTCTATCCGCCGGGTTCTAAGTCGGAAGAAACAGAAATAGGGTGGATTCATTACCACTCCTATGTGGGTAGAAAGGGACCACGGACCCTAGTCCTGTATGGAAGAAAGTAAAGGAAGGAGATAGATGACCAACATGTGGCTAATGTGGGTCATGGAGCCACGCTGGCCTCCCGATGCAACCCCTGAGTTGTCCAGAGTTACAGTCATTTCTGTGCATAACATAGGGGGTGCCTAACCCACCGTCTGTGAGTGGGTGATGCCCTGTTCCACAACCGGCATCGGGACCATCAGAGGCCAACCCCATCGAGGATGGCGATCAGGATGGCCAGGAGCAACGGGTCGATAGGTATGATAGAACCCAGGAATTCCAATCTAGGAATAACGGATGTAGAGGGGACGGTAATGCACCACCCGGAGGAGGTACCACCGGAGCAGGTCGAGATCCAGGGAGCTCTGACCATGACACTACAGATAATGATGACGATGGAGGTTCTCTCCCTGATTTGACCCCCTTCCTTTTTGCGCGCAAGGATGACTGGAGTAAGGAGAAGAAATGAAGGTAGGATCGCCAGGCCAAGAGGCTAGCGCAAGCCCTGAGGGTTACTGGTTCGGCTTCTAGGCCTATACCGAGACATCGGCAGAAGAAGCCGGAAAGGCTGAGTGGTATCCCTCCACTCAAGGGCAAAGTTATGGAAGTCACAAGCTTCTTGACCTTGGTATAGGTCAAATTCGGGTACTTTACGGATTGTAAGTGGACGGACATGGATAAGGTAAACTTGATCATCCCCCTTCTTGAAGACACGGCCCGGGCATAGTATCTGGACTTGTATGGGCACATTACCAAGGAGGCTAACAAGCGCACTAATGTTTCTATACAGGACAGCAACCCCTTGCAGACACGGAAAGGGTTCCGTGGGCGGCTGGAACCAAGATGGAGCGGAGACCAGGCCGCGCGAGATTGATCCCTACTGGAGTGGCGAGACATTGTGATAAAGGCACACCACATGGATGAGTACCTGGACAAGATAATTCATTACATGTGAAAGCTGCACTATACAGATCCAGCGCAGGTATGAGACAAGTTTTGATCAGGCATCACGCAAGAGGTTCGGAATGCGCAGGCACTTAAGGAGCCATATCCCACGGACCGGGACAAGTACCTTGACCTTCTCGGGAAGGTCGCGCACACGCGGAAGGATAACAAGTGGTTCAGTACCCATGTCACCCAGCCTACCCCCCAGTCCCTGACCCAGATAAGAAGCAGGATAGATTCTCGACATCTGGCAGGTTTAATAAGAAGGGCAAATGGTTTGGGCAAACAGGACCAGAGGTCTGCCTGTAACGCGGGCACCCCAAAGCAGATGGATCCCAAGGTTGCGACCGCACCGAACAACTTCAAACTTATTGCCAAAAGTGCACACAGAGGTAAGAGTAAAGTAAACGGTAAAGCTTAATATTGTTAAGCCTGATGTTTCACTCAATTAAGGTCTCGAGAGGATTGATTGTTGGAGTAGGAGAGTTCTCGCATAGACTTTCAGTTGGTTTTATCTTATGCCGGAAACTGCCCTATCAGTTTACTCCAACCATTCGAGTACACCCTTCTCTGCTAAGGGTGGTCCGACACGTCTCCGGGCACATCCTTCGGGCATCCATGTGTCGACAAACTCTCATCGGCGTTCACCTTATGCGGTTATCGTTTCTGCGGTGTATTTCCATTTTGCCTGCCGGAGTGAAAACCTCTACGCATCGGTGCCTTGCTAGTGGCTAACGGTCAAGGCACCTCTGGAACTAGACTATCTATGACACCCTTCCCATATGAATTGATCTCTACTTGACTCCGGAAGCTACCGTAAGCAGTTTATCTATTCACTATTTACGGGTCTCAGGCTTCCGGTGTCTTCCGCAGGGCACGGTAGTCCGGACGTGATCCAAGGGGCGCTACCCATGACCACTACCTCGGATCTGCCTTACCTGTGCGAGGAATCATGCTTTTGGTGTCTCTGCACTTCCCTTTCAGAGCTTATAGCGTTGGGAGCACGTTCAGGCTTGGTAGGTGTAAAACTCTCCTAGTCGCCCCGCCACCACCCGCGACCACCTGCAGGAGCCACTTGGTTAACACCCGTCAACTCCCACAGTTTTGGTCCCTTTTACTGCGAACAACTGGGAGGGTGTACTCCACCGTACACCCTATGCCCCCTGGGATATTCTGCGAACAGCCTACGGTCGACCGGACCGCAGAAACGTATATGGCGTTCCACCCATGTCGCCAATGATTCCGCTTTGTTAGACTGCACACAACTCCACAACCATTTGCCTATTAAGTCCGGGCCTCAAGGCGGGGCCGGAGGGGTATGATACGAATAATGTCTTCAATTTACAGCTTCCTCGAAGCTACTTAGCTCGCCCAATAGCATTCCCCAGAACCCCAGATTCCGGTATCATGCATGGCTTCGTGTGACAAACATTCGCGTCATTTTTCTGGTACTCCCCATGGGACTTCATATTGAAAGGTACGGCAACTCAGGCCCGTGGGTAGGGTAACCCAAGCCCCAAGCCAGGGTAAGCTGATCGTGAGGGTAGGGTAACCTGTCCGGTGGACAAGATAACTTTTCCCTATTACCCTGTCTATCCCGCTGCCGGAGAAAGACGCTTCTGACCTTTCTCTGGTTACCTGGCCTAGCTGAGCAACTGCCCCTTCAGACGTCCCTAAGTACTGCGACACCGCTCCCGGGTGTATCCAGGTACCTAAGTCCCTGACCAGCCAATTCTGTGCATTCTCGGAGTCCGGCCCATCGGGTCTCCATAGGTCACGTACTTACTAGCCTGCCAGTTCCTACCAGTCCGCCTCCTGGCTCCCAGTATGGGTATAGGTTCCGCCTGCCATAGCTCATGTATGCTGGGTCGTTAAATCACTCCTCCCTTCTCTACGGTTCATCCCGGACCGCTAGCATCACCTCTTCTTTCCACCAGTCGCTTCCTCCATGACCCTATAGTCCCTGGCCTTGGACGGATATCTTTGGTGGACATCTCGCATGGCCTGTAAGCCTGTCCCTTCAAGCAGCTCTTAATGCTGCTACGAGTTCTGCTCAGCCCCACCGCCATCCCATGAAACCAGGAACTGGACGAAGCGCGACGGAAACTTCGCCTGCGCTCCCACGTTCCATCGGCTGTCCACAACAGCTTCGATAACCTAACTGGGCTCGTTGTCTGGAAGTTCGGGAGTAGGGGCTTCCTTTACCCTACCTGCTTCCAGATCCTCACGATAGGGTTCGAGCAATGTGAGATTGAAAACCGGCTGGATGCTCCATCTAGCATGCAGTTGGAGTTCATAGGCGTGATTACCCACCTGACGTTTGACCATGAAAGGCCCAAACATCTGCTGGTTGAGCTTCTCCATTCGGTGTTTCGTGCTGATGTTTTTTCAGTTCAACATCACCTGACCCGCTTTCTTTGCCCACGCAGCAGCCACATCCCCCAGGGTAACGTAGTCCGGTAATGACAACCTTTTGTGGTCATGCCATTTCCATTGCCTTGCCTGTGCCCGTTGGATTGTTTCTCGAATCTCTGCCCAGGTTCCTTCCCATTCCGGAACCAAGAGCGCACTACTAGGGTGTATTCCTGGGTTATCAGACACGATACCTGACCAGTTTGTCCTTGGGTTAAACCTATAGTCGACCTCCAAAGGTGACAACCGGGAGGCTTCCGATGTCTAGGCGTTGCATGCATCCCCCGCAAGGGGTAACAGCGAAACCCAATCATCTTGTTGGTAGGAACAGTAACTACGCAAGTACTACTCCAGTGTTTGATTAACCCTCGCAGTCTGCCCATCAGTCTCAGCGTGGAATGCAGTCGAAACGCTTAGTCTTACTTGCAACAAGTGCATTAGACTTCTCCGGAACTTGGATGTGAATCGGCTATCTCGGTTGGGGATGGTTGACTCGGGGAGTGCATGAAGGCGCCAGACTTCCTTCAAGAATAGCAAGGCAAGCTCCTTGATAGGTACCTCCATGGTGCGGGGTATGACATGGGCCATTTTCGAGAATCTGTCCACTACGTCCCAGATCCTGGTATACCCTTCAGACTCTGGGAGCGCTGCAATGAAATGCATTGAAATTGCTGCCCCGGGCCGCAGAGGAACATCAATAGGTTCCAGCAGCCCGAACTTCCGGTGCCTGATGGATTTATTTCTTTGGCACGCATTATATGTCTGCACGTAGTCAGTGAAGTGCTCATCCATCTTGGGCCAATAGAGGTTAGCCCTAACCCTGCCAATGGTCTTGTAAGTCCCGCAGTGTCCTGCAATTCAGGAGTCATGTTCTGCCTCGATGATTTTCTGGTTCAGATTCTGACCCATGGGAACATACCGCCTTTTCTTGTACAGGAGTAAGCCCTTTTGCGGCGGGAAATGTCGGTTGACCTCTTTGTCACCGGCAGCGGTTGCCTTCAGGATTCTTAAGTACTCCTGGTCTTCAGCTATTGCTCCCCGCAATTGGTCCGAAAAGGAAGACTGGAGCCGAAATCCTTGGCACACTGGTAGCACTTGTGGTCGCAAGGTGTCCCGTTCCTGGCTCCCAAACCACTCTCCGGGGCGAAAAAACGACTCTGGCGGAAAGTCACTCCCCCCTTCAGGGCGGTAGTCCCTGCACCGCGACAAAGCATCTGCCTTCTCATTCAACCCTCCTTCCCAGTAAACCACCCAGAAGTTAGACGGTTGCAGGAACTCCGTGCAGCGGTGCTGCCTTCCATTAAGAAACTTGGTACTATTGCAGTACTTCAAATTCTTATCATCTGTATAGATCACCAACTGGTCCGTTACCACGCGTAGCAAATGATTCCGTTCTTTGAACGCCTCCATGATGGCCGTCAATTCCTTGTCATGGACATCATAATTAATCTCCGCAGGGTGAAACTTCCGACTATGATAGGCTACTGGAAGCCAGCTCTCCTCTTCATAGAACTGGGAGAGAAAGGCGGCTAATGCAAAGTCACTACCGTCGGTTTCCAGCCCGGTTGGCCGTTCAAGGTCAAAATGTGCTAGGATGGGTTTGGACATGCACGCTTCCTTCAAATGGTTGAAAGCCTGCTCATAAGCAGGTGTCTATTCCCATCGGACATCCTTCTTTATCAAGTCCATCAGAGGTTTCGCTATCTTGCTGAACTCTTCTATAAACCGACGATAGCACTTGGCCAAGCCCATCAACCATTGAACGTTGACGACGCTTGTCGGAGGTGCCCAATTCCTAATTGTCCGCACCTTCTCCGACAACATCGAGATCCCCATATCGGAGATCTTGTATCCGCGGAACTCGATCTCCCATTGGTGGAAACTGGACTTCTTCATGCTTACACATAGTCTAGCTTTCCGCAATTTCTGCATCACATGCCTCACCATTGCGACATGCCCTTCTATAGTTTCAGAGTAGATCAGGATGTCATCCATGTAGGTGATGACTCCTTTGTCCCTGAGATCCTGCAAGACCTTATTGATCATGCTTTGGAAAGTTGGTGGGGCATTACACAACTCAAACGGCATGACTGTGCATTTATACAGTCCATATCTCCACCGGAAGGCCGTCTTCAATTTATCACCTTCTGCCATCCTCGGAAGGTAGTAGCAGTTCTTTAAGTCCAACTTGGTGAAAACAGCGGCCTTTCCGAACCTATCTCGTAGTTCGTTCATTAACCATAGCGGATACTTGCTCTTCGCTATCATTTTGTTCAGCCCTCGGTAATCCATTAGCTATCTTAATGTGCCATCTGGTTTTGGTACGAAGAGGATAAGGGCTGCTGCTGAGGAACTGGATCGCCGTAGCTTTCCTGTTCACGGCATGTCCTGGAGATATTCCCGAAGCGCCTGAAGCTACTTTTCCGATAATAGATAGCTAGGCCCAAGCGGAGGTTGAGTTCTGGGTTGCAACTCGATCGTATGGTCATACTTTCACTGCTCCTATGACGCCTCAATCCGTTCTGGACTAAAAATATCCCCACAGTCCTTATACCCGCGCAGCAGCTTCACCGTAATGTCCGCACCTTCCTCATTGGAGAATTGCACAATTCCCAATGGGTACACATTACCAGGGTCTTCAGGTAGTAACTCTTCATCGGTCATGACCACTAACTGCCCCTGCTCTGCGTGGCCGTTAGCCTTGCGGAAATCTGAGCGCCAGGTTAGTGATTTGGTCTTCCAATTTATGTCGTGGTTCTGGTGTCTCGACCAAGACACAGGTAGGTACCCATCCACCTTGGTGTCAGGCATATCTGCGACTTCAAAGTGCATCTCATTGTGGTGGTCACCTATCCTCACCTCTAAGGGCTTGGTATAGTCTAGACCGGACCCAGGAATGTGATTACTGCTAGAGTCGCTTATCGGCACGTGTACCTTTCGTCGCACATGAGGCGCCTGAGTCTGCCCAACCCATCGGCTACTAAGCGCCGGCCCAGTAGGTGCACCATCGACCAGCAGGAGCACTTTCACGCTAACTTGTCTAGCTACTATCTTCCAGTCTAACTTAACCCGCAGGTGGAAGAACTTAGTATAGCAAGGCAAGTGGTCACGCTTCTGCCTCCTCACTTGTCTTGGTGACTTTGTCATCTTGGCTCAGTAATTCCCTTTAGTCCCTTGCCTTTCGACACCAGAGCGGCCACAACAGGTCAGTAAATGTTAAGGGATTGGGATTCGCCTTTTTATCAGTAGCTAGGGTGTTTACTATCACGGCAGCAGGATTTCGGGTACTGAACCCTCCTCAGGGAAACTTGGAACTAGAATCATTTATTTGATCAAGTCCAGCCGGAACCAATTCCGCTTATTCTAAACATAACAATCTTTTCCCGCGGTGGTTAAAAGTGCGCTGTCGGACCGGTTCCAAGCGAAGCAGTCTTGCGGCGCCAATGTCGAGCGTCTCCTCGAGCAGGGTGTCACCCAGCCTCAACTGGAATAATGTCCTATGACTTGCTCATCCAGCTAAGGAAATTCTGAAAGAAATACGTATAACTAGAACAAAGGAAATAACCAGAAACCCAACAAAGGAGAGATAGCCTAGTCCACCGAGCATGGCCTGCAACATCTACCTGCCCATACCACATGGGTGTTGTCAGTAACAGTGTTGTCTATGCGGTAGAAGGGTACTTACCCATCTCCGAGGCCACTTCTCTGGCTCATATCCATCTATCCCTCAGAGGTCAATGGCTATGGGTTAATAAGGTTGCACCTTAAACAGAACGGGTTCTTACCTATTCCGATCCGTCTGTATCAACCTCCATGATCTTAGGTGATGCCAGGTGGACTTCAAGTATCCTTGACGAGGAAGGCGGAGGCGGCACTTCACAGTCCTTCAGCTGCTTGTCTGTCCCTGTAGGCTCACTTACCGGGACTGACCGTTTCAACCCACGCGCCTGTTTGGATGAACCAATGACTGGGGACGTGGCGGTACACTTCCTCCAGAAGTGACCACTTTGTCTGCACTTGGTGCACTGGTTGTGCTTTCTCCAACGTTCGGTCAAAGTCGACGCGATTTCCTTATACGCCATGGCATACTCACAAGTCGCCGGCTTTGCCTGTTTCCCCACATTGGAATTAGAACGTTTGGGAGACCTCTGGTTTGGTCTGGCTGAACCTTTCTCCTTCTTCTTGAACCTGCCCAATGTCGCGGGTCTATCCCCTGCTTCTCAGCAGGTTAAGACCGGGGGGCTATGTGGATGACGCGGTTACTAAACCACTTGTTGTCCTCTATCGTGTACGCAACCTTCTGGAGAAGATCCGGGTACATGATCAGGTGGGTCGGACGGGGCTCCTTAAGTGCTCACGCATTGCAAACATATAGTGTGATGCCTGATCGAACCTTGTCTCGTACCTGTACTAGATCTGTATAGCTAAGCTTGTACCTAGAATCAATTATCTTATCCAGTTCCTCATCGATCTCATGGGGCTTCATCGCCACGTCTCGCCACTAGAGAAGGGATCGATCTCGCTCGGCCTGGTCTCCACCGAAACTTTGGTCCAGCCGTTCTCGGAACCCTTTCCCTGTCTGTAACAGGTTGCTGTCCTTGCGAGTGACACCGGTGCGCTTGGCTGCTTACTTGTTAATGTGCCTATCAAACCCCAGATACCATGCGCGGGCGGGGTCTTCAGGAAGAGGGATCACCAAGTTTACCTTGTCCATGTCGGTTAACTTTCAATCCATAAAGTCCTCCAATTTGTCCTTAACCAAGGTCCAGAAGCTTGCGAGTTCTGTAACTTTACGCTTGAATGGAGGGATCCAACTCAGCTTCTCCACCTTCTTCTGCCGCTGTCTTGGTGTTGGCCTAGAAGCCCAACCAGTACCCCTCCGGGCTCTCGCCAGGCTCTTGGCCCGGCGATCCCACCGTCATTTCTTCACATTGCTCCTGTCATCCTTGCGAGTACCAAGGAAGAGGGTCAAATCCGGGAGAGAATCTCCCTCGTCATCATCATCTGCACTGTCACGGCCAGAGTCACCTGGATCTATGCCGGCTCCCACCGTACCACCCCCAGGTGGGGCATTTCCGACTCCGCCACCTCCGGTATGCCCGCCTTGGGATTCCTGGGGTCTATCGTACCCATCAAACCGTTCCCCCTGGCCCTCCCGTTTACCATCCTCTGGGGGGTTATCCCGTGATGGTCCTGATGCCGCTGGTGGAACAGGGCATCGCCCACTGTCAGGAGTTGGGTTGGGCACCATTTGTGTTATCTGCAGAACATACTGCAACTCTGGATAACTCAAGGGTTGCACAGGGGGGCTAGAGTGCCTCGATGACCCACAGTACCCACACATCGGTGGTCCGTCTCCTTCTTTCTGACTCCTTTGATGCCGTACCGGGGTCTGTGGTCCCTTCCTTCACCCATAGGAGTGGCAATGAATCCACCCCATCCGGGTCTCTTCCCACTTACAGCCCGATAAACAGAACTCGTCCTGGCTGTCCGAATCGCCACGTGTGCTGGTGGGGAGAGCGGTGGGAAGACTTGGCTTCGAGGGTGCCCTGGGGATGACCGGTGCCCCAGGAACGGACTGAGCCTGTGCCACAGCACCAGGCATTGGAGTCCGTTATGATGGGGCCATAGGTGTTCGCTCCTCCTGGCGGCTTACCTGGTCGCAGAATCCAGGTGACGCGACGCACAGTGGCCAGACCCCTGGGGTAACCGATACTGCTGGTGGGAATGGTATGGCAGGCAAGGTATCCGGAGCGGGCAACGAAACTGACAGAGGTGTGGGTCTTGGGGCCGCCATGGGAGGTACGGGAGTTGCAACTGAAGGTGTAGCAGGAGGAAATATTTGGAGCCGGGGTCGGATGAAGAGTAGGGTCAGCTGTATCTGGTGCCGTGATAACCTGCAGTTTGGACGTCCTTTTCCTTACTCGACGTCCATCAGTTGGCCCGACTGTGGGGCCGCCGGACCTGCTGCAGGCAATTCAGAGGGAGACCGACAGGGACCCGTAGATGCTCTTGAGAAGGAGCAGGTATAACTGTAGCTCTCACCTTTCAGGATTTGCAACATCCGTATAATGATTGGGCTCCAGTATGCCCTCCAGTGATCATGTCAGGCTCTCATGGCCTACCCCATGCCGAAATTCTCAGGCTTGGTATGGATGAGTGGGAGTCGGGGCACGGCCTCTAACATCAGTACATCATTCTCAGCATCAATACTATACCCTCCCTTAGAAGCCTTTTCCAAGGCTGCCATCTGAGTCTTCAATGCCTGCTGATCCCTTATCAACCGCAGGTATGCCTCCTGCTGCACCTTCATCCATTCCACCACTACCGCAGTGACCTGTGTTCAGAACACCTGCTGCGGCTAGTTGTTCAAGTTCTTCAGTTCCTGGGTCGCTTCCTCAATCGACTTGGCTACTTCCTGGATGATGTAAGTTTCGACGAATTGGCCGGAGAAGTCGCTAATGGGAACTCCGTGCGGCGGCGTAGGGAGCATGTTCTGGACTAGGGCAGGGTCTTCGAAAGATGAGAGTGCCGCGGGGCGAGGCTTTGTAATCAGGAGCTCAAGACATTCAGTGGGTAACTGAATAGGAGCGGCCTCCAAGACCAGCTGGTGGCCGTCCCAGTTGATACCGTGAACATCCGCAAAAACCAACATACAAAACATGTTGCCAGTGTTCTCGTCATGCTCAAGGTCTGAATCCGAGTTGGATTGCATTCTGGTTCAAAGTGCGGTACTAGGCATTGCGCTTTCCACCCTGGTATACTTGTTCTAGACCAGGTTACCAGTAATCACGGAGGGTCATTGCCGATGGTTGGAAAGAAGTAATCAGGAGAGGAGTTCAGCGAGGAGCTCGGTTAACGATATACTGTAACGGGGGCACCACTAGGAACATGGATCCCAACCTTGCGATCTTACTGAACAACTTCAAACATATTGCCAAAAGTTCACAAAGATGTAAGAGTAAAGTAAACGGTAAAACTTAATATCCTTAAGCTGGACGCTTCACTCAATTAAGGTCTGGAGACGATTGACTGTTGGAGTAGAAGAGTTCTCACATAGACTTTCAGGTAATTTTATCTTATGCCAGAAACTCCCCCCTCAGTTTACTCCAACCATTCGAGTACACCCTTCTCCGCTAAGGGTGGTCCGACACGTCTCCTGACACACCCTTCGGGCATGCAGGTGTCGACACACTCCGGGCGGCATTCAACTTATGCGGTTATCGTTCCTGCGGTGCATTTTCATTTTGCCCGCCGCGGTGAAAACTTCTGCACATTGGTGTCTTGCCAGTGGCTAACAGTCAAGGCACCCCATGAACTAGACTATCTATGACACCCTTCCCGTATGCATTGATCTCTACTTGACTCCGGAGGCTACCGTGAGCCATTTATCTGTATACTGTTTACGGGCCTCGGGCTGCCGGTGTCTTCCGTGGGGCATGGTTGTCCTGACCTGATCCATTGGGCACTACCCATGACCACTAGTTTGGATCTACCTTACCTGTGGTAGGAATCATACTTTTAGTGTCTCTGCACTTCCCTTTCAGAGCCTGTAGCGTTGGGAGCACGTTTGGGCTTGGTAGGTGTAAAACTCTCCCTGTCGCCCCGGGACGAGCCTGGACTACCTGCGGGACCCCGACGGTTAACACCAGTCAACTGCACCAGCTTTGTTCCGTTCTACTCCGAACAACTTGGAGGGGGTCCTCCACCTTCCATGCTATGCCCCCTTGTATATCCTGCGAATAGTCTACAGTCACCCGGACGGCAGCGACGTATATAGTGTTGCAAGCCTTTCTGCCAAGATTCATCTTTGCTAGACTGACAACCACTACACAACCATTTGCCGATGAAGTCCGGGCCTCAAGGCCGGGCCGGAGGGGTATGATACGAATAATGTCTTCAATTTACAGCTTCCTCAAAGCTACGCAGCTCGCACAATCGCCTCCCCCGGAACCCCAGATTCCCGTACCGTGCCTGGCTTTACATGACAAACATTCCGGTCATTTTCCCGGAGCTCCCCGTGGGACTTCGTATTGAAAGGTAGGGTAACCCAGGCCCTTGGACCGGGTAACCCAAGCCCCAAGGCAGAGTAACCTGATCCGGAGGGTAGGGTAACCTGTCCGGTGGACCAGATAACGTTTCCCTGTTGCCCTGCGTATCCCGTTGCCTGCGATAGACGCTTCTGACCTTTCGCCCGTTACCCAGTCTAGCTCAGCAACTGCCCCTTCAGACGCCCCTAAGTACCCGGACACCGCTCCCGGGTGTATCCAGGTACCTAAGTCCCTCACCAGCCAATTCTCTTCATTCCCAGAGCCCGGGCCATCGGGTCTCCGTTGGTCCAGTACTTACTTTCCTGCCAGTTCCTACCAGTTCGCCTCCTGGCTCCCTGTATGCGTATAGGTTCAGCCTGCCATAGCTCATGTATGCTGTGTCGTTACACTGCAAAACCTACTAATATCAACCCAGGGAAATTGGCAAAGCTGGCGACTTCTAGGTATGCCATAGCGCGTAAGCAAATCCCGTCAACTTTGACCGCAGACCAGAGCAAGGACAACCAGTGCACCAAGTGCGGGCAAACAGGTCGCTTCTCGAGAAAGTATACTGCGATGGCCCTAGTTATTAGTTCGTCCAAACAGGCATGTGGGGTGAAACAGTCACCGCCAGTAAGTGAGCCCACAGCAATGGACAAGCGACTCAACCCCCTTGCAACGCCCTCTCCGGCGTCCGTGTCAATGATACTTGAAGTCCGACACGCATCACGTCAGATCATGGAGGTCAATACTGACGGCTCGGCATAGGTAAGAACCCATTCTGCCTAAGCTCTAACCTTTGTAAAGTGTATCCATAACCCCCTGAGGGATCGGTGGACAGGAGGCACGGAGATGGCTGCGGGGATGGGTAAGTACCCCTCTACTCCATAAACGACCCTGATAGTGACTGGACCCAGGCGGTGTGGGCAGGCAGATGTTGCAGGCTGTGCGCAGTGGACTGTCCTATCTCTCCTTAGTTGAGTTTCTGCTTATTTCCTCCATTCTAGTTATACGTATTCCTTTCAGGATTTCCTTAGCCGGATGGGCAAGCCATAGAACATTTTTTCAACTAAGGCTAGGGGGGGCCTTGCTGGGGGAGATACTTGACATTAGGGAAGCAGGAATGGTTCTCTTGCAACTGGCCAGACAGGGGACTTCTACCCGCCTTGGGAAAAATTGTTACGTGTAGTACAAGCCGAATCGGTTGAAGCTGAACTTGATCCAATAAACCGGGTTATTTTCAACTCTACCTGCGGGGGGTTTAGTACCCGACATCGTGCTAGCGTGATAGTAAGCACCCTAGCTATTTATAAAAATTAATAGCCAGCCCTTAACGTTTACCGCCCTGTTGTGCCCACTCTTGTGTCGAAAGACAAGGGACCAAAGGATTCACTGAGCCAAGATGACCAACTCCCCATGACGAGCGAAGAGACAGAAGCCGGACCACTTGCCTCGTCATACCAAGTCTATCCGCCTGCAGGCAAAGTTACACTAGAAGATAGCAGTTAGACAGGTAGGTTGGGAAGCACTCCTGCAAGCTGATAGTGGGTCTCCTGAGCCCATACTTAGTAGCCGATAGAGCAAGGAGACTCAGGCACCTTGTGTTTGACGAATGGTACATGTGCCGATAAGCAAGGTGAGTGGTAATCACATTCCGGGATCAGGGCTGCACTATACCAGATCATTGGAGATGGAAATAGGCGATGACCATAATGAGGTACGCTTTGAAGTCTCAGATATGCCCGACACTAAGGTGGATGGGTACCTACCTAGGTCTAGGTTAAAGGAACACAACGCCACCATATATTGTAGGACTGTATCACCAACCTGGCAACCAGATTTCTGCAAGGCTAATTGCCTAGCCACGCAGGGGCGGTCAGTGTTCATGACCAAGGAAGAGTTACTAGCCAAGGATCCTGGTAATGGATGCCAGTTGGGAATTGTTCAATTCTCTGATCGGGAAAGTGCCGACATTACAGTTAAGCTACTCCCGCAGTCTAAGGACTATGGGGATATCTTTAGTGAAGAATACATTGAGGCCCTGCCGGAGCACTGGAAGTATGACCACACAATCGAGTTACAACCAGGGACTCAACCTCGGTTTGGGCCTCTTTATCTGTTATCCGAAAAGAACCTGAAGACGCTGCGCGAATATCTCCGCAGAATGCTGTGCACGGGAAAGCTATGGCAATCCAGTTCCTCTGCAGCAGTACCGATCCTGTTCGTGCCCCAACCAGATGATATACCAGGATTGGTAATCGATTACTGAGCGCTGAAAGAAATGACAGTTCAGAGTAAGTACCCTCCACCGTTGATGAACGAACTGCGGGACACGTTAGGTAAAGCCGTTGTGTTTACACGGTTGGACTTAAGAAATGGCTACTACCTTCTGAGCAGGGCAGAAGGCGAGCAATGGAAGACAGCCTGCGGGTGCATATATTGACTACATGAATACATGGTCATGAGGAATGGGTTATGTAACGCCCCAGCAACTTCCGTGAGTATAATAAAGGAGGTCCTCCGGGACCTCATGGATGAAGGAGTCCTTGTGTACATGGATGGCATTCTGATCTACTGCAAAACTAGGGAACAGCACGTCACACTAGTGAGACCTGTGATGGAGAAATTGCAAAATCCCAGACTATGTGAAAGTAGGAAGAAGTCCAGTTTCCACCAACAGGAGGTTGAATTCCGCAGATACAAGATCTCCACTATGGGGATCTCTATGTTGTCGGAAAAGGTGTCCACAATCAGGCATTGGGCACCTCTGACTTGGGTCGTTGGCGTTCAAAGCTTTATGGGCTTTGCCAACGTCCATCATTGGTTCATAGAAGGTTTCAGCAAGATAGCAAAACTTCTGAGAGACTTGACAATGAAGGATGTCCGATAGAAATGGACACCAGCGTGTGACCAGGCCTTCAACCATTTTAAGGAGCCATTTATATCTAAACCTATCCTAGCACATTTTCATCCTAAACGGCCAACCCGGCTGGAAACCAGTGCTAGTGTCTTTGCATCAGTAGCTGTTCTTTCCGAATTCTGTGAAGATGAGAGATGACATCCAGTGACCTCCCATAGTCACAAGTTTTGCCCAGCGAAGATTAATTATGATATCCATGACATGGAAAGGACTGCAATCATGGCGGCATTCAAGGAATGTGATGATCTACTACACTTGGTAATGGACCGATTAGTGATCTGTGGAGATCATAAGAAACTGGCATGCTTTAATTGTACCAAGGTCCTCAACCGAAGGTAATACCGCCGGGCTGAGTTCATGCAACTGTGTAACCTCACGGTAGTTTACTGAGCAGAATGGTTCAATGAGAAGGCAGATGCTTTGTGGCAGTGTAGGGACTTCAGCCCGGAAGGGGGGAGTGATTTTCTGCGACAGTCACTTCTTTCCCCCAGACAGTAGGTTGGGACCCAGGAACTAGACCTCTTGCCACCACAAGTGTTGCAGGTGTGCCAAGAATTTCGCCTGCCGTCTTGCTTTTTGGATCATCTACGGGTAGCAATAAAAGAAGACCAGGAATACTTAAGAATCCTGAAGGCAACTGCTGCCGGTAACAAAGAGGTCGACTACATGTCACGACGGAAAAGGGCTTACTCCTGTACCAAAACAGGTGATATGTTCCCCAGGATCGGAATCTAACGCCAGCAATCATAGAGGCTAAACATGACTTCCGACTCGCGGGACACTTTGGAACTTACAAGAGCTTCTGCAGGGTCAGGGCTAAGTTCTATTGGTCTAAGTTGGACAAGCATATCACCCACCATGGGCAGACATGTGATGTGTGCCAAAGGAATAAGTCCATCAGGCATAAGAAGTTTGGTCTTCTGGAACCTGTTGGTGTTCCTATGTGAGTGCGGACAGCGATTTCAATGGACTTCATTGTAGCGCTACCCGAGTCCGCAGGATATACCAAGATCTGGGTCATAGTGGACAGATTCTCGAAAATGGCACATTTCATACCCCTGACCACTGAGGTACCATTCCAGGAGCTTGCCTTGATGTTTCTGAGGGAGGTTTGGCACCTTCACAGAGTCCCAGAGTCAATCATCTCTGACCAAGATAGCTGATTCACATCCAGGTTCTGGATGAGTCGGCTACACTTGTTGCAAGTGAAACTGAACGTTTCAAGTGCATTCCACCCAGAGACTGATGGGCAAACCGAGAGGGTTAATCAGACACTGGAGCAGTACTTGTGCAGTTAGTGTTCGTACCAACAGGATAATTGGGTTTCGCTACTACCGCTTGCGGAGTATGCATACAACACCTCTACATCAGGACCCAACAGATTCTCCCCCCTTAGGATGAATCGTGCGTTCACCCCATGGACGTACTGTTCCAGTGTTGTGTCTAATAGTCAAGAAATGCACGCTAGCAGTTAGCTCTTGGTTAAGGAATGGGAAGAAACCTGTCAAGAGATTTGAGAAACCATTCCACGGGCACAGAAAAGGCAACGAAAATGGCATGACCAATAAACATTGCCATCACCAGATTGTGTTACCTTGGAGGATGTGGCCCCTGGGCAGGCAAAGAAAGAGGACCGCGTAATGTTAAACCGAAAGAACATCGGCATGGAAAGTCCGATGCAGGAGCTGGACCAGTACATGTTTGGCCCTTTTGTGGTCAAACATGGGGTGGGTACTCGATTATATGAACTTCAGCTCCCCGCCAGATGGAGCATCCACCCAGTTTTCAATGTCACAATGCTCGAACTATATCGGAAGCATCCAGAATCAGGGAGGGTCAAAGAGGTCCCTACGCCGCAGCTTGTGCACCATGAGCCAAGTTACGTTATCAAAGATGTTGTGGACAGTTGATGGTATGGTGGAGCAAAGGTGAAGTTTCCGTCCCACTTGGTCCAGTGCCTGGTCTCATTGGAAGGCTACGGCCCTGAGGAGAATTCATGGGAACCCTATGCGATGCTAGAAGGAACTGGCTTACAGGCTATCTTGGATTTCCACCAAAGATATCTGTCCAAGCCCATGGACGATAGGGTCTTGCGGGAATCAACTTGTAGAAATAAGAGACGATGCTAATGGTCCGGGACAGACCATAGAGAAGAGGGGAGTGTTGTAATGACCCAGCATCCATGGGCTGTGGCAACCAGAACCTAAACCCATACAGGTAGCCAGGAGGTGAACTGGTAGAAACCAGCAGGGAAGGTAGTACTTGACCTATGGTGACCCGCTGGCCCCAGCTCCCAGATGAACACAATTAGCTGGCCTGATACTTAGGTACCTAAGCACGCCCAGGAGTGGTGTTCATGTACTTAGACACCTCTGAAGGGGCAGTTACTCAGTTAGGCTGGGTAACTGGAGAAAGGTCAGAAATGTCTGTCTCCGGCAACGGGGTAGACAGGGTAACAGGGAAAAGTCATCTTGTCCAATGGACAAGGTTACTCTACCCTCAGGGTCAGGTTACCCTGCCATGAGGCTCAGGTTACCCTGTCCAAAGTTCTGAGTACCCTACCTTTCAATACAAAGTCCCTCTGGGAGTTTGGGAAAAATAACTGGAATGTTTGTTATGCAAAGTCAGGCACAATACAGGAATCCGAGGTTCCGGGGGATGGTATTGGGCGAGCTACGCCACTCCGCAGAATTTGTAAATTGCGGAAATTATTCCTATCGTACCCCTCCGGCCCTGCCTTGAGGCCCAGATGTCATGGGCAAACGGTTGGGTAGTTGAGTGCAGTCTAGCAAAGAGGAATCTTGCCTGGCCTGCTGGCAACACTGTATATGTCGCTGCCGTCCGGTCGACCATAGGCTGTTCCCACCATATACAAGGGGGCATAGCGCGGAAGGTGGAGTACCTCCTCCAAGTTGTGCGGAGTAAAACGGACCTAAGCTGACAGAGTTAACGGGTGTTAACCGTGGAGGTCCCAAAGGTAGTCCCGGGTGCTGCCCGGGCGACAGGGAGAGTTTTACACTTACCAAGCCTGAAAGTGTCCCCAACGCTATAGACTCTGGAAAGGAAGTGCATAGACACAAAAGGCACGATACCTACCCCAGGTAAGTCAGATCCGAGGTGGTGGTACTAGGTAGGGCCCATTGGATCACTGCCGGACTACCGTCTCCAGCGGTAGACACCCGAAGCCCACAACCCATAAATGGTGGATAGATAAACCACTCACTCTAGCTTCCAGAGCCAGGTAGAGATCAATGCATATTGGAAGGGTGTCATAGATAGTGCCTTTTATCAGGTGTCCTGACCATTAGCCATTGGCAAGACACCGATGCCAACAGGTTTTCACTCCGGCGTGCAAAATGGCAATGCGCCACGGAAACGATAATGGTATCTGGTGAACACCCCCTAGAGTGTGTCGACACTTGCATGCCAGAAGGGGGTGCCAGGAGACATCCCGGACCAACCTTAGCAAAGAAGAGTGCTCGAACAGTGGGGGTAAAGGGATGTGGGAGTTTCTGGCATAAGATAAAATTACCGGAAAGTCTATGCGAGAACTCTCGTACTCGAACAATCAATTCTCTGGAGACCTTAATTGAGTAAAGTGTCAGGCTTAATGATATTCAGTTTTACCCTTTACTTTACTCTTACATTGTGTGACCATTGGGCGATAAGTTTAAAGTTGTTTGGTGGGCTCGCACCCTTGGGATCCATCATTCTAGGGGAGCCCTCCTTACAATAGCATACTCAGAAGTCGCCACCTTTGCCAGCTTCCCCTGGTTGAAATTGATAGGTCCGCCAGGCCTCTGGTGCTCTCTCTCCGCACCTTTCCCAATCTCGTCACACCTTCCAGAAGTCGATATCCCATTCCTCTTCTCCTCGGTTGGCTGCGACCATTGGACATGGTGGACAACACCATTACCAAACCAGTTCTTATCTTCCGGTGCATGTCCCATCTTCCGAAAAAGATCAAGGTACTCGCTCAAGTCCCTTGCATAGGGCTCTTCCCCTGTCCACGCATTCCAAACCACCTGGGGAATGCCTGACTGTGTCTTATGTCGTACCAGTCCTGCGTCCATATAGCTATGCTTGTACATGTAGTGAACTATATTCCCGCTGTACTCATCAACATGGGTTCGCTTCATCATAATGTGTCGCTACTGGTGAAGGGATCGGTCTCGTCCCACTTGCGAAATGCAGAAACTTTGCGCCAGCGATTTCCCAAATCCTTCCCATGTTCGTAACAGGTTACTGTATTTAACAGGAATGCCAGCACCCTTCGTTGCCCTCTTATTGATATGGGAATGCAGCCCTAAGTACCATGTGTGGATGGAGTCTTCCTAGAGGGGTATTACCAGGTTTACCTTATCCATGTCGGTCAACCTACACCCAACAAAGTACTGGGACTTAACCTGCATGAGGATCAAGAAGCTGGCGAGTTCGATGATCTTTCCTGGAATGCTGGAATGCTACTTGGCTTTTCCACCTTCCCCCAGTGCTGTCGGGCAGATGGCGACAAGGTCGCTCTGCCCTGACGCTTTTCCGATTGCTGCTCAGCTCGGCAGTCCCCCCATCGTTTCTGCTCAGTAGTCCAATCATCCTTGCAAGCGCCGCAGGGCCTGGTCAAATCAGGGCGAGAATTGGTATCATCACCATCCCCACTGTCATGGTCAGAGTCCCCTAAATCCGCTCACCCTCCCACTATATCACCTCGGGGTGGCAAGTTTCTATCTCTACTACCCCATCAATTTCCGCTTTGGGTTTCCCGTAGTCTGTCGTACCCTACAAACCATTCCCCCAGGCCATCCTGATTTCCATGGTTGGGGCAGTTAGCCTCTCATGGTACTGATGCCACTGATGGAATAGGGCATCGCTCTACCTTGGGAGCAGGTTAAGAAGCCTCCTGAGCTATCCCCAGAAATGGCTGAAGCTCTGGACAACTCAGCAGTTGTATTGGTAGGCCTGCCTGCATCCATGACCCACAATACCTACATATTGGTCATCCATCTCATTTCATGCGTCTTCTTCTATGCTTCACTGTGGTCCGTGGTCTCTTCCCACACCGATCCCAGTGGCAATGAATCCATCCCATGCGGATCTCTTCCGATCGGCAGCCTGACAGAACGAACTGGTTTTGTCTCTCCGGGTCACCACCCATGATGGCAGGGGGACCGGATGGACAAGTTCATTTTGAGGGGGCAGAGCGAATTACCAGTGCCCATGGAACAGAGCAGGCAGGCATCCCAGGTCCGTGGATTAGAGTTTCCAATAATGGAACATCAGGTGCTCACCCTTGCTGCCATTGTACCTGTTCAAAAGTGCAGGTAATGCAACCCATATTGGCCGCAACCCGGGGGTGACCGCCACTACAGGTACCAAGGTTACAGCAGGAGAGGGGTCAGGGACAGGCAATGGGACTGGTAGAGGAGTGGGTCTTGGGGGGGCTATGAGAGGTATGGGGGTCGCAACCAATGGAGCCCCTGGGGTGATAAATGGAGTGGGGGTCGAATGAGTGGTTGAATCAGGTGTATCTGGTACTGCAGTGCCCTGCGGCTTCAATGTCCTTTTCTTGACACGATGTCTATCAGTTCGGCCAATTGCCGGACTACCTAAATGGCTGCAGGCGATAGTAGAGGGAATAGATTAAGACTGTGTAGATGCTCTAGTGAAGGAGGAGGTCTGGCTGTAGCCTTGACCTTTGCGGCTTTCCAATATCCGTATACCAATTGGGCTTGAGTACACCATCCAACGCTTGTCCAGTGCTCTTATTGCCAATTCTGTCTCGAAGTTCTGGGGCTTAGTATGGATGGGCAGAAGTGGGGGCGTAGCCTCTATCATCAGCAGACTATTCTCAGCCTCAATACTATACCCTCCATCAAAGGTCTTTCCCAACACTGACATCCACTTCTTTAGTGCTTGCTGATAAGTCCGCATCCAGCGGTGTGCCTCTTGCTGCACTTACATCTATTCCATCACCGCTGTAATAATCTGTTTCAGGCACACTAGCCACTGGTGGTTGTTCCAATTTCCCATTTCCTGCTTGGCTTTGTTGATCGCCTTGGCTACGTCACAGACGGTGTATGGTTCAATAAACTCGCCAGGGAACTCACTGAAGGGGACACATCCCGGCGCGCCAAAGGGCCCATAGTGTGGACAAGAGTGAAATCTGGAAAAATTGGAAGCACTGCAGCGTGAGGCTCTGTAATCGTAACATCAACCGATCGATAAGGTAACCGAATAGGGACTGCCTCGAAGAGCAACCTATCGCCGTCCCATTCAATACCATCCACATCCACAAAAACCAGCACCCAAAAGGTGTTGGTGGTGTGTCCATCACAGTCAACGTCTGAATCCAAGTCGTGTTCCAATCGGGTTCGCAGTGCAGTGCTAGCCATTCCGCTTTCCACCCTGGGCTACTTGTTTCAGACCAGTTTACCATTGTTCATGCAAGGACCACACAGCAGTGGGCAAAAGATTGAGCAGGAGAGTAGTTAAGCAAGGAGGTCACTTAACGATATACGGTAAGGGAGACACTCCTAAGAAGACGGATCCCAAGGTTGCAACCATAAAGAACAACTGCAAACCTATCTCCAAAAGTTCCAACAGATGTGAGAGTAAGGTAAATGGTAGAACTTAATATCATTACGCCGGACACCTCACTCAATTATAGTATTGAGAGGATTGATTGTTAGAGTAGGAGAGCTCCGCAACCACTTTCAAGTAGTTTTATCTAATACAAGAATCCCGCTATCAGTTTACTCCAACCATTTGAGCACATCCTTCTCCACTGCAGATGGTCCGACATGTCTTCTAGCACACCATTCTGGCATGAATGTGTCAACACACCCTGGTCGACATTCACCATATGCAGTTATCATTTCTGCGGCCCATGCCCATCCTGCCCAACAGAGTGGAAACCTCTTCGCAACGCTGCCTTTGGCAGTGGCTAACAGTCAAGACATCTGATGAACTGGACCATCCATGACACTCTTCCCATATGCATTGATCTCTACATGATCCTGGAAGCTACCTGGGATGGTTTATCTGTCCACTATTTGCGATTCGCAAGGCTCTGATATCTTCCGCCGGATAGGGTGGGCCGCTGGTGACGTAATGGGCTGTAACGGGGGCACCCCTAGGAAGATGGATCCCAAGGTTGCGACCGCACCAAACAACTTCAAACTTATCGCCAAAAGTTCACACAGATGTAAGAGTAAAGTAGACGGTAAAACTTAATATCGTTAAGCCTGACGCTTCACTCAATTAAGGTCTCGAGAGGATTGATTGTTGGAGTAGGAGAGTTCTCGCATAGACTTTCAGGTAGTTTTATCTTATGCCAGAAACTCCCCCATCAGTTTACTCCAACTATTCGAGCACACCCTTCTCCGCTAAGGGCGGTCCGACACGTCTCCTGACACCCCCTTCGGGCATGTATGTGTCGACCCGCTCTAGTCGGCGTTCACCATATGTGCATATCGTTTCTGCGGCGCATTTCCATTCTGCCCGCCGGAGTGAAAACCTCTGCGCATCGGGGACTTGCCAGTGGCTAACTGTCAAGACCCCTTGCTGAACTAGACTATCTATGACACCCTTCCCATGCGCGTTGATTTCTTCTTGACGCCGGAAGCTACCGTGAGCGGTTTATCTATCTACTATTTACGAGTCTCGGGCTTCCGGTGTCTTCCGCAGGGTACGGTGGTCCAGGAGTGATCCAATGGGCGCTACCCATGACCACTACCTCGGATACACCTTACCTGCGGTAGGAATCATGCTTTTAGTGTCTCTGCACTTCCCTCTCAGAGCCTATGGCGTTGGGGACATCCTTGGGCGTGGTAGGTGCAAAACGTTCCCAGTCGTCCCGGCACCACCCGGGACTACCTTCGGGACCCCCACGGTTAACTCCCGTTAACTCCGTCAGTTTTGGTCCGTTTTACTCCGAACAACTTGGAGGAGGTACTCCACCTTCCACCCTATGCCCCCTTATATATCCTGCGAACAGCTTACGGTCGACCGGACGGCAGCAACGTATACGGTGTTGCAAGCAGGTCTCCAAAGATCCTCCTTTGCTAGACTGCACACAACTACACAACCGTTTGCCCATGACGTCCGGGCCTCAAGGCGGGGCCGGAGGGGCATGATAGGAATAATGTCTTCAATTTACAGCTTCTCCGTAGCTGCGTAGCTCGCCCAATAGCATCTCCCGGAACCCCAGATTCCAGTATTATGCATGGCTTCGTGTGACAAACATTCCAGTCATTTTTCCCAAACTCCCCGAGGGACTTCGTATTGGCAGGTAGGGTAACTCAGGCCCTTGAACAGGGTAATCCAAGCCTCAAGGCAGGGTAACCCTGTTCTGAGGGTAGGGTAATCTTGTCCGGTGGACAAGTGGATTTTCTCCTGTTACCCTATCTATCCCACTTCCGGGGATAGACACACTCGGCCTTTCTCTAGTTACCCAGCCTAGCTGTGTATTGGCCCTTCATAGGTCCCTAAGTACGCTGACACCAACCTTGGGCGTAGCCATGTACCTAAATACTCGTGTCCACTAAGTCTGCTCATCTCGGAGCCCGGGCCATCGGGTCTCCGTAGGTCAAGTACTCACTTGCCTGCCGGTTCCTACCAGTTCGCCTCCGGGCTACCTGTATGGGTGTAGGTTCCGGCTGCCATAGCTCACGTATGCTGGGTCGTTACATCACTCCCCTCTTCTCTACGGTCCGTCCCGGACCGTTTAGCGTCGTCTTTTCTTTCCACGACTCGATTCCCCCAAGACCCGATGGTCCCTGGGCTTGGACGGATATCTTTGGTGGAAATCTAGCATGGCCTGTAAGCCTGTCCCTTCTAGCATCTCATAGGGCTCCCACGAGTTCTCCTCAGCTCCATAGCCTTCCCATGAAACCAGGTACTGGACAAAGCGCGACGGAAACTTCGCCTTTGTTCCACCATACCAGCGACTGTCCACAACAGCTTCGATGACGTAACTGGGCTCATTGTCCACGAGCTCTGGGGTAGGGATCTCCTTGATCCTACCCGATTCCGGATCCTCGCGATAGGGTTCCAGCAGCGTGACATTGAAAACCGGGTGGATGCTCCATCGGGTGGGCAATTGGAGTTCGTATGCTCGGGTACCCACCCGACGTTTGACCACGAAAGGGCCAAACATCCGGTGGTCCAGCTTCTCCATGGGACGCTTGGTGCGGATGTTCTTCCGGTTCAACATCACGCGGTCCGCTTTCTTAGCCCGCCCAGCAGCCACATCTTCCAAGGTAACATAGTCCGGGGATGGCAGCCGTTTCTGGTCATGCCATTTCCGCTGCCTTTCCTGTGCCCGTTTAATCGTTTCTCGAATCTGTTGCCAGGTTCCTTCCCATTCCTTAACCAAGAGTTCACTACTTGGGTGTATCCCTTGGTTGTCAGACACAACACCCGACCAGTTTGTTCGTGGGTTGAACCCATAGTTGATCTCAAATGGTGACAACCTGGTGGATTCTGATGTTGAGGTGTTATACGCATACTCCGCAAGGGGTAGCAGCGAGACCCAGTCATCCTGTTGATAGGAGCAGTAACTACGCAGGTACTGCTCCAGTGTCTGATTAACCCTCTCGGTTTGCCCATCAGTCTCTGGGTGGAATGCAGTCGAAACGTTTAGTTTCACTTGCAGCAAGTGCATCAGACTCATCCAGAACTTGGATGTGAATCGGCTATCTCGGTCGGAGATGATTGACTCTGGCAGTCCATGAAGGCGCCAAACCTCCTTCAGGAATATCAAGGCAAGCTCCTTGATAGGTACCTCAGTGGTCAGGGGTATGAAATGGGCCATTTTCGAAAACCTGTCTACTATGACCCAGATCTTGGTATACCCTTCGGACTCTGGCAGCGCGACAATGAAATCCATTGAAATTGCTGTCCAAGGCCGCATAGGAACATCGATAGGTTCCAGCAGCCCGAACTTCTTGTGCCTGATGGATTTATTTCTTTGGCATGCATCACATGTCCGCACATAGTCAGTGATATGCTCATCCATCTTAGGCCAGTAGAAGTTAGCCCTCACCCTGCCAATGGTTTTGTAAGTCCCGAAGTGTCCCGCGATTCGGGAGTCATGTTCTGCCTTCATGATTGTCTGCTTCAGATTCTGACCCTTGGGAACATACCACCTGTTCTTGTACAGGAGTAAGCCCTTTTCCATCGTGAAATGTCGGTCAACCTCTTTGTCACCTGCAGCTGTTGCCTTCAGGATCCTTAAGTACTCCTGGTCTTCGCTTATCGCTACCCGCAACTGATCCAAAAAGGACGACTTGAGCCGAAATCCCTGGCACACTTGCAACACCTGTGGTCGCAAGATGTCCCGTTCCTGGCTCCCGACCCACTGTCCGGGGCGAAAAAACGACTGTGGCGGAAAATCACTCCCCCCTTCAGGGCGGTAGTCCCTACGCCGCGACAAAGCATCCGCCTTCTCATTCAACCGTCCTTCTCGGTAAACCACCTTGAAGTTAAATGGTTGCAGGAATTCAGCCCAGCGGTGCTGCCTTCGGTTAAGGACCTTGGTACTATTAAAGTACTCCAAGTTCTTATGATCCGTATAGATCACCAATTGGTCCGTTACTGAGCGCAGCAGATGATCCCATTCCTTGAATGCCGCCACGATGGCAGTCATTTCCTTATCATGGACATCATAATTGATCTCTGCTGGGTGAAACTTCCTACTATGGTAGGCCACCGGATGCCATCTCTCATCCTCACATAACTGGGAGAGAACGGCTCCTAATGCAAAGTCACTAGCGTCGGTTTCTAGCCGTGTTGGCCGTTCAGGGTCAAAATGTGCTAGGATAGGTTTGGACGTGAACGCTTCCTTTAAATGATTGAAGGCCTGCTCACATGCAGGTGTCCATTCCCATCGGACATCCTTCTTTGTCAAGTCCGTGAGGGGTTTCGCTATCTTGCTGAACCCTTCTATGAACCGACGATAGAAGTTGGCAAAGCCCATAAAGCTTTGAACGTCGACGACGCATGTCGGAGGTGCCCAGTCTTTGATTGTCTGCACCTTTTCCGACAACATAGAGATCCCCATATCGGAGATCCTATATCCGAGGAATTCAACCTCCCGTTGGTGGAAACTGGACTTCTTCATACTTACACATAGTCTAGCTTTCCGCAATTTCTCCATTACACGCCTTACCATCGCGACGTGCTCTTCCATAGTTTCGGAGTAGATCAGGATGTCATCCATATACGCGATGACTCCTTCATCCATGAGATCTCGAAAGACCTCATTTATCATGCTCTGGAAAGTTGCCGGGGCATTACATAACCCAAACGGCATGACCGTGTATTCATACAGTCCATATCTGCACCGGAAGGCCGTCTTCCATTCCTCACCTTCTGCCATCCTCAGAAGATAGTAGCCGTTTTTCAAGTCCAACTTAGTGAACACAACGGCTTTTCCTAACCTATCTCGCAGTTCATTCATCAGCGGTAGAGGGTACTTGCTCTTCACCGTGATTTTGTTCAGCCCTCGGTAATCTATTACCAGTCTTAATGTACCATCTGGTTTTGGCACAAAGAGGATAGGGGCTGCTGCTGAGGAACTGGATCGCCGTAGCTTCCCCGTTCGCAGCATGTCATTGAGATATTCCCGGAGTGCCTTAAGCTCCTTTTCCGATAACGGATAGATAGGCCCAAACGGAGGTTGAGTCCCGGGTAGCAACTCGATCGTGTGGTCATACTTTGAGTGCTCCGGCAAGGCCTCAATCCGTTCTTGACTGAAGATGTCCCCGTAGTCCTTATACTCAGGGAGTAGCTTGATAGTAATGTCAGCACCTTCCTCATCGGAGAATTGTACAATTCCCAACAGGTACACATTACTAGGGTCTTCAGCTAGCAACTCTTCATCGGTCATGAACACTAACCGCCCCTGCTCTGCCAGGCAATTAGCCTTGCAGAAATCTGAGCGCCAGGTTAGTGATCCTGTCTTCCAATCTATGTCGGGATTATGGTCCTTCAACCAAGACATAGGTAGGTACCCGTCCACCTTGGTGTCGGGCATGTCCGCGACTTCAAACCGCATTTCGTTATGGTGGTCGCCTATTCTCATGTCCAATGATTTGGTATAGTGCAGACCTGACCCCGGAATGTGATTACCGCTTGCGTCGCTTATCGGCACATGTACCTTTCGTCGTACACATGGTGCCTGCGTTTGTTTAACCCATCGGCTACTAAGCACTGGCCCAGTAGCTCCACTGTCGAGTAGCAGGAGCGCCTCAGCGCTTACCTGTCTAGCTCCAATCTTCCAGTCTAGCCTTACCCTCAGGTGGATAGACTTGGTATGGCGAGGCAAGTTATCACGCTTCTGCCTCTTCACTTGTCTTAGGGACTTAGTCATCTTGGCTTACTAATTCTGATCTCTTGCCTTTCGACACAAGAGCGGCCACAACGGGTCGGTAAACGTTAAGGGATTGGGAATCGTTTTATCAATAGCTAGGGTGTTTACTATCACGCCAGCATGATTTCGGGTACTAAACCCTCCTCAGGTAAACTTGATCATAGTATCATTTATTCAATCAAGTCCAGCCTGAACTAATCCCGCTTGTACTAAACATAACAAATTTTCCCGAGGTGGGTAGAAGTCCGCTGTTGGACCGGTTCCAAGCGAAGCAACCTTGCTTCCCCAATGTCGAGCGTCTCCGCGAGCGAGATCTCTCCCAGCCTCAACCGAAAATAATGTCCTATGACTTGTCCGTCCCAGTAAAGAAATCCTGAAAGAAATACAAATAACTAGAACAAAGGAAATAACCTGAAAACCCACAAAGGAGAGATCACCCTGTCCACCGCACACGGCCTTCAACATCTATCTGCCCACACCACCTGGGTGTAGTCAGCATCAGGGTCGTTCATGCAGTAGAGGGGTACTTACCCATCCCAGAAGCCACTTCCGGGGCTCCTTTTCATCCATCCCGCAGGGGTCTATGGATACAGGTTATTAAGGTTATACCTTTCACAGAATGGGGTCTTACCTATTCTGAGCCGTCAGTATCAACCTCCATAATCTGAGGTGATGCCTGTCGGACTTCAAGTATCTTTGACGAGGTAGCCGGAGGTGGCGCTTCGATGCGCTTTAGTCGCTTGTCCGTACCTGAGGGCTCGCTTACCGGGGCTGACCGTTTCAACCCACGAGCCTGTTTGGACGAACTAACGACTGGGGACGTCGCGGTGCACTTTCTCCAAAAGTGACCCGTTTGTCCACACTTGGTGCACTGGTTGTGCTTTCTCCGACGTTCGGTCAAAGTCGACGGGATTTCCTTATGCGCCAGGGCATACTCAGAAGTCCCCGGCTTTGCCTGTTTCCCCGCATTGAAATTAGTAGGTTTGGCAGACCGCTGGTTCTGTCTGCCCGAACCTTTATCCTTCTTTTTAAACCTTCCGGAAGTTGAGGACCTATCCTCCTTCTTGTCCGTTGGTTGAGACCGTTGGACAGGGTGGATAACTCGGTTGCTGAACCGGGTGTTGTCTTCCAGTGTGTGTCCAACCTTCCGAAGAAGATCAAGGTAGTCGTTCAAGTCGGTGGGATGGGGCTCCTTCAGTGCCCACGCGTTCCTCACTTCTTGAGTAATGCCCGACCGTACCTTATCTCGTACCTGCACAGGGTCTGTATAGCTAAGCTTATACATATAGTCAATTATCTTGTCCAGGTACTCATCGATGTGATGTGGCTTCATCACTAGGTCTCGCCACTCAAGGAGGGATCGGTCTCGTTCCGCTTGGTCACCGCCGAAACTCCGTTCAAGCCGTTCCCGGAATCCTTTCCACGTTCTTAACGGGTTACTGTTATTAACTGGAACTCCGGTACGCTTGGCTGCCTCCTTATTGATGTGGGAGTGCAGCCCAAGATACCATGTTCGGGCAGTATCTTCTAGAAGGGGGATCACCAGGTTTACCTTGTCCATATCGGTCAACCTGCACCCAGCAAAGTACTCGAACTTAACCTCTACCAGCGTCAAGAAGCTGGCGAGTTCGGTGACCTTTCCCTTAAACGCCGGAATGCCGCTCAGCTTTTCCGGCTTCTTCTGCCGTTGTCTAGATGATGGTCGTGCAGCCGCCCTACTCCGTAGTTCCCTTGACAGCTTCTTAGCACGGCGGTCCCACCGTCGTTTCTTCTCGTCGCTCCAGTCATCCTTGCGAGCGCCGAGAAAAGGGGTCAAGTCGGGGAGAGAATCGGCATCATCATCATCCGAGCTATCATGGTCAGAGTCCCCAGGATCTCCACCTGCTCCCGTAGTACCACCGACAGGTGGTCCATTTCCACCTCCACTACCCCCGGTATTTCCACCTGGGGTCTCGCGGGGTCTATCATACCCATCAAACCTTTCCTCCTGGCCATCCTGATTCCCATCCTCGGGGGGGTTAGCCCCTGATGGTACTGATGCCGGTGGTGGAACAGGTCGTTGCCCACTCTCAGGAGTTGGGTTCGGAGCCGCCTGAGTCATCGCCAGAAACGACTGAAGCTCTGGACAACTCAAAGGTTGCATTGGGGGCCCCGCGTGTCTCCATGACCCACAGTACCCACATGTTGGTCGTCCGTCTCCCTCCTTCTGTCTTCTTCGGTGCCTTACCGGGGTCCGTGGTCCCTTCCTGCACCCGTACGTGTGGTAATGAATCCACCCCATACGGGTTTCTTCCGACTTGCAGCCCGACAGACAGTACTCGTCTTGGCTGTCCGACTCACCACTAGTGATCGTGGGGAGGATGGAGGGAAGAGTTGGTTTTGAGGGGGCAGAGGGAATCACGGGTGCCCAAGGAACGGAACGAGCGGGTGTCCCAGGTCCGGGGATCGGAGTCCCTCGTGATGGAGCCATGGGTGCTCGCTCTTCCTGGCGCCTGACCTGTTCAAAGAATCCAGGTGAAGCCGCACGCAGCGGTCGGTACCCTGGGGTAGCCGATACTGTTGGCGGGAAAGCTGCGACAGGGAAGGTATCAGGAGGGGGCAATGAAACTGGTAAAGGTGTGGGTCTTGGGGCAGCAATAGGAGGTACGGGAGTTGCAACCGACGGTGTTGCAGGGGGGTTAATGGGAGCGGGGGTCGGCCGAGGAGTAGGGTCAGGTGTATCTGGTGCTGTGATACCCTTTGGCTTGGACGTCCTTTTCTTAACCCGACGCCCATCGGTTGGTCCAATCGCCGGACTTCCTGAACGACTGCGGGCGATCGAGGAGGGGACAGACAGCGAGCCTGTTGATGCTCTTGTGAAGGACGAGGTATAACTGTATCCTTCCCCCTTGAGGCTTTCCAACATCCGTATGCCCACGGGGCTTAGGTACGCCCTCCACTGTTCATCCCGGGCTCTCATAGCCAGTTCCATCCCGAAGTTCTCCAGCTTCGTGTGGACAAGTGGGAGTGGGGGCGCCGCCTCTATCATCAGTACGTCATTCTCAGCATCAATACTATAACCTCCCGCGAAGGCCCTTTCCAGCGCTGCCATACGATCCTTCAATGCCTTCTGGTCTCTTAACATTCGCAGGTATGCCTCCTGCTGTACCTTCATCCATTCCACCGCTGCCGTAGTAATCTGTTTACGGAACACCTGCTGCTGCTGGGCATTCCAGTTCTTCAGTTCCCGCTTCGCATCCTCAATCGACTTGGATACCTCCCGGACGATGTAAGGTTCGACGAACTCGCGGGAGAACTCGCTAAAGGGTACTCCTTGCGGTGGAGGAGGGAGCATGTTGTGGACGAGGGCGGCGTCTTGGAAGAACGAAAGCGCCGCAGCGCGAGGGTCTGTAATCATAAGATCAACACATTCATCAGGTAGTTGAATAGGGGCGGCCTCCAGGAGCAATTGGTGACCGTCCCATTCAATACCGCGGACGTCCGCGAACACCGAAGCACGAAATGTGTTGGCGGAGTTCTCGTCAAGGTCAAGGTCTGAATCCGAGTTGGATTCCATTCTAGGTCGACGTTCGATACTAGCCATTGCGCTTTCCACCCTGGGCTACTTGTTCGAGACAAGGTTACCAGTATTCACGCAAGGTCAGTGCCGAAGGTCGAAAAACAATTAATCAGGAGAGGAGTTAAGCGAGGAGCTCGCTTAACGATATACTGTAACGGGGGCACCCCTAGGAAGATGGATCCCAAGGTTGCGACCGCACCAAACAACTTCAAACTTATCGCCAAAAGTTCACACAGATGTAAGAGTAAAGTAGACGGTAAAACTTAATATCGTTAAGCCTGACGCTTCACTCAATTAAGGTCTCGAGAGGATTGATTGTTGGAGTAGGAGAGTTCTCGCATAGACTTTCAGGTAGTTTTATCTTATGCCAGAAACTCCCCCATCAGTTTACTCCAACTATTCGAGCACACCCTTCTCCGCTAAGGGCGGTCCGACACGTCTCCTGACACCCCCTTCGGGCATGTATGTGTCGACCCGCTCTAGTCGGCGTTCACCATATGTGCATATCGTTTCTGCGGCGCATTTCCATTCTGCCCGCCGGAGTGAAAACCTCTGCGCATCGGGGACTTGCCAGTGGCTAACTGTCAAGACCCCTTGCTGAACTAGACTATCTATGACACCCTTCCCATGCGCGTTGATTTCTTCTTGACGCCGGAAGCTACCGTGAGCGGTTTATCTATCTACTATTTACGAGTCTCGGGCTTCCGGTGTCTTCCGCAGGGTACGGTGGTCCAGGAGTGATCCAATGGGCGCTACCCATGACCACTACCTCGGATACACCTTACCTGCGGTAGGAATCATGCTTTTAGTGTCTCTGCACTTCCCTCTCAGAGCCTATGGCGTTGGGGACATCCTTGGGCGTGGTAGGTGCAAAACGTTCCCAGTCGTCCCGGCACCACCCGGGACTACCTTCGGGACCCCCACGGTTAACTCCCGTTAACTCCGTCAGTTTTGGTCCGTTTTACTCCGAACAACTTGGAGGAGGTACTCCACCTTCCACCCTATGCCCCCTTATATATCCTGCGAACAGCTTACGGTCGACCGGACGGCAGCAACGTATACGGTGTTGCAAGCGGGTCTCCAAAGATCCTCCTTTGCTAGACTGCACACAACTACGCAACCGTTTGCCCATGACGTCCGGGCCTCAAGGCGGGGCCGGAGGGGCATGATAGGAATAATGTCTTCAATTTACAGCTTCTTCGTAGCTGCGTAGCTCGCCCAATAGCATCTCCCGGAACCCCAGATTCCAGTATTATGCATGGCTTCGTGTGACAAACATTCCAGTCATTTTTCCCAAACTCCCCGAGGGACTTCGTATTGGCAGGTAGGGTAACTCAGGCCCTTGAACAGGGTAATCCAAGCCTCAAGGCAGGGTAACCCTGTTCTGAGGGTAGGGTAATCTTGTCCGGTGGACAAGTGGATTTTCTCCTGTTACCCTGTCTATCCCACTTCCGGGGATAGACACACTCGGCCTTTCTCTAGTTACCCAGCCTAGCTGTGTATTGGCCCTTCATAGGTCCCTAAGTACGCTGACACCAACCTTGGGCGTAGCCATGTACCTAAATACTTGTGTCCACTAAGTCTGCTCATCTCGGAGCCCGGGCCATCGGGTCTCCGCAGGTCAAGTACTCACTTGCCTGCCGGTTCCTACCAGTTCGCCTCCTTGCTACCTGTATGGGTGTAGGTTCTGGCTGCCATAGCTCACGTATGCTGGGTCGTTACATGGGCACCAGCCCTGACCACTTCCACGGATCTGCCTTACCTGTAGTAGAAATCATACTTTTACTATGTCCGTACTTCCACCCCAGAGCCTATGTTGTTGGGAACAAGTTCGCCCTTCGTCGGTGTAAAACTCTTCCGGTTGCCCTGACACCACCCATGACTACCTTGGGGACCCCCACGGTTGACCCCCATTAACTCTATTACCTTCGGTCTCTTACACTCCTAACAACTTGGAGGTGGTACTCTACCTTCCACCTTGCGCCCCCATATAGGCCCCGTGAACAGCCTATAGTCGACCGGTGGGCAGCGATGCATACGGTGTTGCAAGCAGGTCTCCAGAGATTCCTCTTTGCTAGACTGCACACACCCACACAATCGTTTGCCCTTGATGTCTGGGCCTCAGCGCCGGGCCTGAGGGGCATGTTAGGAATAATATCTTCAGTTTACAGCTCCTGCGGAGCTGCATACCCTGCCCAATAGCATCGCTCAGAACCACAGATTTCCACATTTGGCTCGGCTGCGGATAACACACATTCCGCCCAGTTTTCCTGAACTCCCAGAGGGACTTCGTATTACAAGTTAGGGTACCTCAGGACATTAGACACAGTAACCCAAGCCCCATGGCAGGGTAACCTGACCCTGAGGGTAGGATAACCTTGTCCAACTGGCACGATGGCTTTAGCCTGTTACCCTATCTATTCCTTTGCCGGAGATAGACACCTGTAACCTTTCCGTAATTAGCCGACTTAGCTGAGTAACTGCCTCTGCAGAGGTTTCTAAGTACTGCCACATCTCCGCGAGATGTCACTCACTACCTGGGTACCTTGCCACCCATTTCTGTTCCTGCCGGACCGCCAGCTATCGGGTCTCTGTCGGTCCACTACTTACTTGCCCGCTCTTTCCTACCAGTCCACCTCCTAGCTGCCTGTATGTGTCTAGGTTCCGGCTGCCATAGCTCATGTATGCTGGATCACTACGCGAAAGTAATTCTGAAAACCAATAAAGCAATTCCACAATGACAAGAGAGGAGAATATATAAGCAAGAAACTTTGGGAATTCTTCCCCAGTTATAGCATAATGCATACCACCTTCCCTCTGAATCATTTTGTTCTAAATGGAGTGGCTGGAAGGATAACCTGTACTGTAACTCTGAAGATACCATGTATAATACCTAACCACCAGACCTTCCTATAGAGTACAGCTTATTTACCGGCTACCTACTTCTACAACAGATACTAGCCTTCAACAATAAAACAAACTTCATTTGAAAGTCTAAAAAATATAGCACCCTCTGTGAGTCACTTATGTCCCAGGTATACATATGCCTTGTTACATACACCCTCAGGAAATCAAGCGATACTGCACCCAGTAATCGAGGCTGGCCACCTTCTGAGATATACCTTCAACCCAACCATTAACTACATATAGATAATCAAAAGATACATAGTAATTGAGGTGAAAGATGTAAGGTTTGAGAGACAAAGAAGTGTTTCCATAGACTATACCTACAAGGCAATAGAGAAACCAGCAGTGGTACCAGAAGAGAAGACTCAGTCTACCATACAAGAGTCAACTGAAACACCTCTACAATATTCAGAACACGGTCTACTAGTTGGATTCCTACCGCTACCAGAAAAAAGGAAACTGGTGCAACTACCAGTACAAGACCTGCCACTCTGAGACCAACCCATGAGAGATCCTCCAAGATATCATCATGACAAATAGGAGCTACAGCAATGTCCAAATCCTATCACCACAAACTTGCCACAAAGGAACTGCAAAGATTGACAGTCAGATTGCAAAGAGTCAATAAGAAGTTTGGTAACTACGTGAAAAGAAATGGACAACTAGAACCCCTGGGAACTAGAGTTATCCAGTACCAGTGTGAATGCTAACACCGCAAGGAGGAAATTCAAGAACAACAAGCCAACTTAAATGGTGGTAAATTCCAGAGACTAATATATCACATATCAGATCCAACAACATACCAGAAGGCTATGAACTCATATGAAAAGATAGAATAGAAAATAGTCATGGATGAAGAAATAGAAGTTTCGAACAAAAGGAATATGGGAACAGTGGTTGATACACCTGAATGAGTAAAAGCAATATCAGAACATTGCATATATAAGTTGTAAGTCAACCAGAATAGAACAATACAAAGGAGGAAAGAGAGATATTGTACAAGAGGATTTAACCAGCAACTTGAAGGAGATTACAAAGAGGTATGTGCTCTAGTCACTAGACTAGAATCTCTCAGAAACCTACAGAGTATAATGATCACATATGATTATACAATCCAACAACTGGACATCAAAAGTGCCTTCCTATATGGTGACATCAATGTAGAAACCTACCTCCTACTACCTAATGAGTACCAACAACTAGGAAAAGTATTGATGCTCAACAAAGCGGTATACGGTCTCAAACAATCTGCGCACCTATGGTATCGCTATCTAACCAAAACTCTGACTGACATGGATCTGACTATATTGAATCGTAACCCATGTATCCTCATCACATGAGATCTCCCCTATTACATCTAGGTAGACAACATAGTAATCACTAGAACACCTAAGTGAGTTAAGGAATGTCTTAATAAAATACAGTTCAAATTTCCATGTATGGACTCAGGGGAAGCCTCACTACTACTAGGAATGCAGATAGAAAAGAATTGGGATAAATTTGGCTCTTCCAAGAATGGTACATCACAGAGTTGTTGGAATAGTAGGACATGTTGAAAGCTACCCCAAAGACAATGTCTATTAAGATCCACTCACCTCTGAGGATAGCACAAGATGATCAAGATCTATGCAATAAATGACTATATTAATCCATAATAGGATCCATGATATATGCCACTATAGCTATAAGACCAGACATTGCTCATACCACTGTATTCCAAAACCAGTTCTCAGCCAAGCCAATAATTACCTATCTCAAAACTGCTAAACAAGTTCTCTGATACTTCAAAGCAAGAATCATGAAAGGAGTACACTGTAAGCAAAATAATGACAAGCCACCACTCTGCCTATATAGCAATAGCTCCTATGCATCAAACGTCATAAATTGCAAGTCATTCACAGGTTTGATTATCCAAACATATAGATATATAGTTATATCATAGTCAAAGAAACAAACAACTACAGCACTTTCAACAACTGCATTGAAATGTACAGCATTTGCCTTCACATCAAAACAAGCAATCTGGGTCCACCCAGGTCTATTACAATTAGGTATATCGATGATACCAGTAATATATTGTAACAACCAAGAAGCTATAAAGCTTACTGAGAACTCAGAAGTCTCAGATCGAACAAAACATATCCACATGCTATATCACTATACTTGAAAAAAGACAGAAAAGGGAGAGATAGTTGTATTACAAGTCAGAACAAAGGTCAACTTGGCAGATGTATGTACAAAAAGATTAACCAATGTGTTGTTGAAGGTATTCTAGTTATGTTGGGAATGGAATAGTAGGGGAAGTGGTAAAATGTATAATTTCATTATCTTATCCAATCCCATACATGAGCTGGTGTGACTCATGTATGCAACCATGTCGGTCTCATAGACATTTCCTTAGTTAGGTGGCTATACATGTAATTACATTATGTGTGTATAAAGACCAGTTTATTTCCTACATTATGTTATTGTTCAATAGCACAAGCCGAGAATATAATCTTAAAGTCTTAAACTATATTGTGTTCAACTCTCACTTCTAGCTTTATATTTTCAGACAAGTGTCAGAGTTACCAATATTTTGATAACTAAGATGCATTACCGGATCCCCTACTACACAACTATCAATACCCCAATATTAGTCAAACCATATCTGAACCATGTATAGAAACAGCTGGTGTCTCTGCCACTGTAATCCTGGATCATGGCACTCAGTTTAACTATGAGTTCTGGGAAACGGTCTGTAATCGACTGCAGGTATCCCCTATATTTTCGACTTTATTATACCTCTGCACTAATGGCTGGACAAAGCAAGCAAATACAATTATGGAACAATACCTATACACTTATGTCAGCTACCAACGGGATAACTGGTCTCCTTAGCTACCCATAGCAGAGTTTTGCAACCAACAACCCTGTCTCTGAATCTGGCAGGATAACCCTATTCGTTGCTAACCATGGTTATCACCCATATGAACCTGTGGAAGACTCCTATAGCACATCAAGGAGAACTAGAGGCCACAGAGTTTACATAGCACGTGAGCAAAATACCTAACCACCTCTATTACTATAACGGGGGCACCTCTAGGAAGGTGGATCCCGAGGTTGCAACCGCACCGAACAACTTCAAACTTATCGCCAAAAGTTCACACAGATGTAAGAGTAAAGTAAGGGTAAAACTTAATATCCTTAAGCCTGACACTTTACTCAATTAAGGTCTGGGGAGGATTGCTTGTTGGAGCAGGAGAGTTCTCGCATAGACTTTTCAGGTAGTTTTATCTTGTGCCAGAAACTCCCGCATCTGTTTACTCCAACCATGCGAGTACACCCTTCTCCGCTAAGGGTGGTCCGACACGTCTCCGGGCACACCCTTCGGGCATGCATATGTCAACACACTCTACTTGGCGTTCATCTTATGCAGTTATCGTTTCCACGGTGCATTGCCATTTTGCCTTGGGGAGTGAAAACCTCTGCGCATTGGTGTCTTGCCAGTGGCTAACAGTCAAGGCACCTCATGAACTAGGGTATCTATGACACCATTCCCATATGCATTGATCTCTACTTGACTCCGGAGGCTGCTGTGAGCGGTGTGTCGATTTACTATTTGCGGGTCTCGGGCTTCCGGTGTCTTCCGCAGAGCACGGTAGTTGGGGAGTGATCCAATAGGCGCTACCCATGACCACTACCTCGAATCTACCTAACCTGTAGTAGGGATCATGCTTTTAGTGTCTCTGCACTTCCCTTTCAGAGCCTATAGCGTTGGGTGCACGTTTGGGCTTGGTAGGTGTAAAACACTCACAGTCGCCCCGGCACCACCCAGGACTACATTCGGGACCCCCAGGGTTAACACCCGTTAACCCCGTCAGTTTTGGTCTGTTTTACTCCGAGTAACTTGGAGGAGGTACTGCATGTTCCACGCTATGCCCCCTTGTATATCCTGCGAACAGCTTACAGTCGACCAGACGGCAGCGACGTATACGGTGTTGCAATCATGTCGGCAACGGTTCCACATAGCTAGGCTGCACACAACTACACAACCGTTTGCCCATGACGTCCGGGCCTCAAGGCGGGGCCGGAGGGGTATGATAGGAATAATGCCTTCAACATACATCCTCCACGACGCTACCTAGCCTGCCCAATAGCATCGCTTGGAACCCTAGATCCTAGTATCATACCTGGCTTGGCGTAACAAACATTGCGGTCATTTTTCCTGCACTCGCTGTGGGACTTTGTATTGAAAGGTAGGGTAACTCAGGCCCTTGGGCAGGGTAACCTGATCCTGAGGGTAGGGTAAGCTGTCCAGCGGACAAGATAACTTTTCCCTGTTACACTGTCTGTCCCGTTGCGGGAGATAGACACTTCTGACCTTTCTCCAGTTACCCGGCCTAGCTGAGCAACTGCCCCGTTAGATGTCCCTAAGTACGCTAACACCACTGCTGGGTGTATCCAGGTACCCAAGTCCCTGACCAGCCAATTCTGTTCATTCTCGGAGCCCGAGCCCTCGGGTCTCCGTAGGTCAAGTGCTTACTTGCTTGCCGGTTCCTACCAGTTAGCCTCCTGGCTCCCTGTATGGGTATAGGTTCCATCTGCCATACCTCATGTATGCTGCGTCGTTACAGCACTCCCCTTTCCTCTACTGTTCGTCCCGGACCCCTAGCGTCGCCTCTTACTTCCAGGAGTCGATTCCCCCAAGACCCTATGGTCCCTAGGCTTGGACAGATATCTTTGGTGGAAATCCCGAATGGCTTGTAAGCCTGCCCCTTCTAGCATCTGATAGGGCTCCCATGGGTTCTCCTTAGCCCCGTAGCCTTCCCACGAAACCAGGTACTGGATGCAGCGCGACGGAAAGCTCCCCTTCACTCCTCCGTACCATCGGCTGTCTATGACAGCTTCGATAACGTAACTGCACTCGTTGTCTACAAGTTCTGGAGTAGGGGCTGCTCTTACCCTACCTCCTTGTGGATCCTCACAATAGGGTTCGACCAACGTGACATTGAGAACCGGGAGGATGCTCTATCTAGTGGCCAGTGGTAGTTCATACGCCCGGTTACCCACCCGAAGTTTGACCACGAAAGGCCCAACCATCTGGTGGTCCATCTTCTCCATTGGATGCTTTGTGCGGATGTTTTTTCGGTTCAACATCACGCGGTCCGCTTTCTTTGCCCACCTAGCAGCCCCAGGCTCTAGGGTAATATAGTCCGGTGATGGTAACCTTTTCTGGTCATGCCATTTCCGTTGCCTTGCATGTACCCGTTGAATCATTGCTCGCCACTCGGTCCAGGTCCCTTCCCATTCCTTAACTAAGAGCTCACGACTAGGGAGTATTTCCTGGGTATCAGGCATGATACCAGACCGGTTTGTCCCTGGGTTAAACCCACAGTTGATACCAAAAGGTGACAACCTGGTGGATTGTGATCTCGAGGTATTGTACGCATGCTCAGCAAGGGGTAACAGCGAAACCCAATCATCTTGTTGGTAGGAACAGTCACTACACAAGTACTGCTCCTGTGTCTGATTAACCCTCTCAGTCTGCCCATCAGTCTCTGGGTGGAATGCAGTCGGAACGTTTATTTTCACTTGCAACAAGTGTATTAGACTCATCCAAAACTTGGATGTGAATCGGCTATCTCGGTCGGAGATGATTGTCTCTGGTAGTTCATGAATGCTCCATACTTCCTTCAGGAATATCAAGGCAAGCTCCTTGATAGGTACCTCCGCAGTCAGGGGTATGAAATAGGCCATTTTCGAGAATCTGTCCACTATAACCCGGATCTTGGTATACCCTTCGGACTCTGGCAGCGCTATAATGATATCCCTTGAAATCGCAGTCCATGGCTGCATAGGAACATCGATCGGTTCCAGCAGCCCCAACCACTTGTGCCTGATAGATTTATTTCTTTGGCACGTATCACATGTCAGCACGTAGTCAGTGATGTGCTCATCCATCTTAGGCCAATAGAAGTTAGCCCTAACCCTGCCAATGGTTTTGTAAGTCCCGAAGTGTCCCACGATTGGGGAGTCATGTTCTGCCTTCATGATTGTCTGCTTCCGATTCAGACCCTGGGGAACATACCACCTGTTCTGGTAGAGGAGTAAGCCCTTTTGCGTCGTGAAATGTCGGTTGACCTCTTTGTCACTGGCAGCTGTTGCGTTCAGGATTCTTAAGTAGTCCAGGTCTTCGGTTATCACTACCGGCAGTTGATCCAAAAAGGAAGACTGAAGCCGAAATCCTTGGCACACCTGCAACACTTGTGGTCGCATGATGTCCCGTTCCTGGCTCCCGACCCACTGTCCGGGTCAAAGAAACGACGGTGGCAGAAAATCACTTGCCCCTTCAGGGCGGTAGTCCCTATGCCGCGACAAAGCATCTGCCTTGTCATTCAACCGTTCTTCTCGGTAAACCACCATGAAGTTAAACGGTTGCAGGACCTCAGCCCAGCGGTGGTGCCTTCAGTTAAGAACCTTGGCACTATTGAAGTACTCCAAATTATTATGATCCGTATAGATAACCAACTGGTCCGTTACCAAGCGTAACAAATGATCCCATTCTTTGAATGCAGCCACGATGGCCGTCATTTCCTTGTCATGGACATCATAAGTAATCTCCGCTGGGTGAAACTTCCTACTATGATAGGCCACTCGATGCCATCTCCCATCTTCACAGAACTGGGAGAGAACGGCTCCTAATGCAAGGTTACTAGCGCCGGTTTCCAGCCGGGTTTGTAACATGTTCGGGCCAGGCCCTAGTCACGTAGCGGTATGACAGGAGCAGATGGCTTCATGCTCAACACGAAGCGAGCGCTGCTTGATAAAGGAGGCTTCGAACAGGGTGTCATAGGAGATCAAAGCAGTAACCGTTCAACAAAGTATATTTAAGAATACTGTCTGTTGGAGTCTGCTGTTTCCATCGCGGGAATCAGCGGTCTTTAAATACAGCATATCACTTTTCTGCAGTCTGCGCGATATTGCAAAACATTGTGTGTATCAACCGATAGCACACGAAACGATACAAGTATCAAACGATACTGCAAACCCAAACATAAAACAATTTGTGTATCAACCGATAGCACACAAAACACTACAAGTATCAAACGATACTGTGAAACCAAACATAAAGCAATATGTGTATCAACCGATAGCACACGAAACACTACAAGTATCAAACGATACTGTGAAACCAAACATAAAACAATGTGTGTATCAACCGATAGCACGCAAAACACTACAAGTATCAAACGATACTATGAAACCAAACATAAAATCCTGGTAACCCATACCGGTTACAGGGTTGGCCATTCCGGGTCAAAATGTGCTGCAATAGGTTTGTACGTGAATGCTTCCTGCAAATGGTTGAAGGCCTGCTCACATGCAGGTGTCCATTCCCATTGGACATCCTTCTTTGTCAAGTCTGTCAAAGGTTTCGCTATCTTGCTGAACCCTTCTATAAACCGACGATAGAAGTTGGCAAAGCCCATAAAGCTTTGAACGTCCACAACACATGTCACAGGTGCCCAATCCCTGATTGTACGCACCTTCTCCGACAACATAGAGATCGCCATATCGGAGATCTTGCATCCGCGAAATTCAACCTCCCGTTGGTGGAAACTGGACTTCTTCATGCTTTTACATAGTTTAGTTTTTCGCAATTTCTCCATCTCATGCCTCACCATTGCGACGTGCTCTTCCATAGTTTCGGAGAAGATCAGGATGTTATCGATGCAGGCGATGACTCCTTCGTCCATGGGATCCTGCAAGACCTCATTTATCGTGCTTTGGAAAGTTGCCAGGGCATTACACAACCCAAACGGCATGACCGTGTATTCATATAGTCCATATCTGCACCAGAAGTCCGTCTTCCATTCCTGACCTTCTGCCATCCACAGAAGGTAGTAGCCGTTCTTTAAGTCAAACTTAGTGAACCCACCGGCTTTTCCGAACCTATCTCGTATTCGGTTCATCAACGGTAGAGGATACATGCTCTTTACCGTGATTTTTTTCAGCCCTCGGTAATCTATTACCAGTCTTAATGTACTATCTGGTTTTGCCATGAAGAGAATAGGGGCTGCTGCTAAGGAACTGGATCGCCGCAGCTTTCCTGTTCGCAGCATGTCCTTGAGATATTTCCGGAGTGCCTTAAGCTCCTTTTTCTGATAAGGGATAGATAGGCCCAAACAGAGGCTGAGTTCCAGTTTGCAACTCAATCGTATGGTCATACTTCGAGTACTCTGGTAATACCTCAATCCGTTCTTGACTGAAGATATCCCCATAGTCCTTATACTCGGTGAGTAGCTTAACCGTAATGTTGGCACCTTCTTCCACGGAAAATTGCACAATTCCCAATAGGTACACTTTACTAGGGCCTGCGGCTCGTAACTCTCCATCGGTCATGAACACTAACCGCCCCTGCTCTGCCAGGCAGTTAGCCTTGCAGAAATCTGAGCGCCAGGTTAGTGATCCGGTCTTCCAACCTATGTCAGGGTCATGGTCTTTCAGTCAAGACATAGGTAGGTAGCCATCTACCTTGGTGCCGGGCATATCTGTGACTTCAAAGGGCATCCCCTTGTAGTGGTCACCTATCCTCATCTCTAATGACCTGGTATAGTGTAGACCTGACCCAGGAATGTGATTACCGCTAGCATCGCTTATTGGCACGTGTATCTTTTGTTGTGCACATGATACCTGAGTCTTCTTAACCCATTGGCTACTAAGCTCTGGCCCAGTAGCTCCACTGTCGAGCTGCAGGAGCCCTTCCGCGCTAACCTGTCTAGCTCCTATCGTCTAGTCTAACTTAACCTGCAGGTGGATAGACTTGGTATGATGAGGCAAGTTGTCACGCAACTGCTACTTCGCTTGTCTTGGTGACTTAGTCATCTTGGCTTAGTAATTCCCTTTGGTCTCTTGCCTTTCGACACAAGAGCAGCCACAATGGGTCGGTAAACGTGAAGGTTTTGGGGTTCGTCTTTTCTCAATAGCTAGGGTGTTTACTATCACGCCCGCATGATTTCGGGTACTGAACCCTCCTCAGGTAAACTGGGCAATAGTATCATTTATTTGGTCAAGTCCAGCCTGAACCAATTCCGCTTATACTAAATATTATAAATCTTGCCCGCGGTGGGTAGAAGTCCGCTGTCGGACCAGTTCCAAGCGAAGCAGCCTTGCTTCCCCAATGTCAAGCATCTCCTGGAGCGGGACCTCACCCAGCCTCAACCGAAAAAATGTCTTATGACTTGCCCATCCTGCTAAGGAAATCCTGAAAGAAATACGTATAACTAGAACAAAGGAAATAACCGGAAAGCCAATAAAGAAGAGATAGCCCAGTCCACCCCGCACGGCCCGCAACTTGTACCTGCCTACAACACCTTGGTGTAGTCAGTATCAGGGTCCTCTATGCAGTAGGAGGGTACTTACCCCTCCCCGAAGCCACTTCCGTGGCCCATATCTATCTATCCCTCAGGGGTCTATGGCCATGGGTTGATAAGATTACACCTTAAACAGAATGGGTTTTTACCAATTCCGATCCATCCGTATCAACCTCCATGATCTGAGGTGATGCCTGGCGGACTTCAAGTATCTTTGACGAGGAAGCCGGAGGTGGCCCTTCAATGCGCTTCGGCCGCTTGTCTGTCCCTGTTGGCTCGCTCAGCGGAGCTGACCGTTTCAACCCATGAGCCTGTTTAGATGCACTAACGACTGGGGACGCAGTGGTAGACTTCCTCCAGAAGTGACCACTTTGTCCACACTTGGTACACTGGTTGTGCTTTCTCCGACGTTCGGTCAAAGTCGACGGGATTTCCTTGTGCGCTATTGCATACGCGGAAGTCGCCGGCTTTGCCTGTTTCCCGGGATTGAAATTAGTAGATTTGGCAGACCTCCAGTTTGCTCTCGCTGCACCTTGCTCCTTCTTCTTGAACCTGCCTGCTGTCGTGGGTCCATCCTCCTTCTTCTCAGTGGGTGGAGACTGGGGAGCTGGGTGGATGACACGGTTACTGAACCGGTTATCGTCCTCCAGCGTGTGCCCAACCTTGCGGAGAAGATCAAGGTACTCATTCAGGTCGCTCAGATGGGGTTCCTTAAGTGCTCACGCATTCCGAACCTCTTGTGTGATGCATGATCAGACCTTGTCTCGTACCTGTACTGGATCTGTATAGCTAAGCTTGTACATATAATCAATTATCTTATCCAGGTACTCATCAATGTGATGGGGCTTCATCACAAGGTCTCACCATTCGAGAAGGGACCGATCTTGCTCGGCCTAGTCTCCGCCGTAACTACATTCCAGCCGTTCTCAGAACCTTTCCATGCCCGTAAGGGGTTGCTGTCTTTCACCAGGATGCCAGTGCACTTGGCGGCTTTCTTGTTAATGTGCCCATGCAACCCCAGATACCAGGCCCAGGCGGAGTCTTCCAGAAGAGGGATGACCAAATTTACCTTTTCCATGTCGGTTAACTTACAATCCGTAAAGTATTCAAATTTGACATCTACCAAGGTCAAGAAGCTCACAAGTTCTGTAACTTTGCCTGGAACCGAGGGATACCAGTCAGCTTCTCCGTCTTCTTCTGCCGGTGTCTTGTTGTTGGCCTAGAAGCCAAACCCGTACCACTCAGGGCTCTCGCCAGCCTCTTGGCCCTGCGATCCCACCGTCCTTTCTTCTCACTGCTCCCGTCATCCTTGCGAGCACCAAGGAAGGCGGTCAAATCCGTGAGAGAATCTCCATCGTTGTCATCATCCGAGCTGTCATGGTCTGAGTCCCCTGGATCCCCGCCTGCTCCCACCGTACCACCCCCATGTTGGGCATTTCCGTCCCCACTATCTTCGGTGTTCCTGCCTTGGCATTCGCGGGGTCTATCATACCCATCAAACCGTTCCCCCTGGCCATACTGGTTACCATCCTCTGGGGGGTTAGCCCCTTGTGGTCCAGATATGGGTGGTGGAAGAGGGCGTCGCCCACTCTCAGTAGTTGGGTTGGGCGCCGTCTGTGTTATCCGCAGAAGAAGACTACAACTCTGAACAACTCAAGGGTTACAATGGGGGGCCAGCGTGCCTCCATGATCCATAGTACCCACATGTCGGTCGTCTGTCTCCTTCTTTCTGCCTCTTTCTATGCCTCACCGGGGTCCGTGGTCCCTTCCTACACCCATAGGAGTGGTAATGAATCCACCCTATCCAGGTTTCTTCCGATTTACAGCCCGATAGACAGAACTCGCCTTGGCTGTCCGAATCACCACTTGTGAAGTTGGGGAGACCGGCGGGAAGACTTGGCTTCGAGGGTGCGGTGGCGTCCCAGGCCTGGGGATTGGCGTCCCTTGTGACAGAGTCATGGGTGTACGCTCCTCCTGGCGTCTTGCCTGTTCGAAGAATCCAGGTAACTCTGCGCTCAGTTGCCGGAACCCTGGAGTAGCCAATACTGCAGGTGGGAATGCTGTGGCAGGGAATGTATCTAGAGCAGGCAACGGAACTGGCAGAGGTGTGGGTCCTGGGGCGACGATGGGAGATACGGGAGTTCCTACTGAAGGTGTTGTAGGGGAAATGTTTGGAGCCAGGGTCGGATGAGGAGTAGGGTCACGGGTATCTGGTGCCATGACACCCTTCAGTTTGGACGTCCGTTTCCTTACTCGACGTCCATCAGTTGGCCCGACCATGTGGGCTGCCCGACCTACTGCAGGCGATTGAGAGGGGAACCGACAGGGACCCTGTAGATGGTCTTGAGAAGGGGGAGGTATAACTGTAGCCTTCGCCTTTCAGGCTTTCCAACATCCGTATAATGATTGGGCTCAAGTATACCCACCACTGATCGTCTCTGGCTCTTATGGCCAACTCCATGCCGAAATTGTCGGGCTGGGTATGGACGAGCGGGAGTCAGGCTGCGGCCTCTAACATCAGTACATCATTCTCAGCATTAATACTATACCCTGCCTCAAAAGGCTTTTCTAAGGCTGCCATCTGAGTCTTCAATGCTTGCTGATCCCTTATCAACCACCGGTGTGCCTCCTGCGGTACCCGCATCTATTCCACCCTTGCCGTAGTGATCTGTGTTCCGAACACCTGCCCCTGCTGGTTGTTCCAGTTTCCCGGTTCTCGCTTCGCTTCCTCCATCAACTTGGCGACTTCCGGGATGGTGTAAGGTTCGACGAATTCGCGGGAGAAGTCGCTAAAGGGAACTCCCTGGGGCAGGGGAGGGAGCATGTTGTACACTAACGTAGGGTCGTGGAAAAATGAGAGCGCCCCAGCGCAAGGGTCGGTAATCAGGAGGTCAGGACATTCAGCAGCTAACTGAATAGAAGCGGCCTCCCAGAGTAGCTGGTGGCTGTCCCAGTTGATACCGCGAAGATCCGCAAAAACAGTGGCAGAAAACGCGTTGAGGGTGTTCTCATTCAGGTCAAGGTCCGAATTCAAGTTGGATTCCATTCTGGTTCAAAGTTCGGTACTAGCCCTTGTGCTTTCCACCCTGAGCTACTTGTTCTAGACCAGCTTACTAATATTCACGCAAGGTCAGTGCCGAAGGTCGGAAACAATTAATCAAGAGAGGGGTTAAGCGAGGACCTTGCTTAACGATATACTGTAACAGGGCCACCCCTAGGAAGATGGATCCCAAGGTTGCCACTGCACCGAACAACTTCAAACTTATCGCCCAAAGTTGACACAGATGTAAGAGGAAAGTAACGGTAAAACTTAATATCGTTAAGCCTGACACTTCACCCAATTAAGGTCTTGAGAGGGTTGCTAGTTGGAGTAGGAGAGTTCTCGCATAGACTTTTCAGGTAGTTTTATCTTATACCAGAAACTCCCCCATCAGTTTACTCCAACCATTCGAGTACAGCCTTTTCCGCTAAGGGTGGTCCGACACGTCTCCTGGCACACCCTTCGGGCATGCATGTGTCGACACACCCTAGTCGGCGTTCACCTTATGCAGTTATCGTTTCCGCGGTGCGTTTCCATTTTGCCTGCCGGAATGAAAACCTCTGCGCATCGGTGTCTTGCCAGTGGCTAACAGTCAAGGCACCTCATGAACTAGACCATCTCTAACACCCTTCCCATACGCATTAATCTCTACTTGACTCCGGAGACTACCGTGAGCGGTTTATCTATTTGCTATTTACAGGTCTCGCGCTTCCCGTGTCTTCCGCAGGGCACTCTAGTCCGGGAGTGATCCAAGGGGCACTACCCATGACCACTACCTCAGATCTACCATACCTGTGGTATGAATCATGCTTTTAGTGTCTCTGCACTTCCCTTTCATAGCCTATAGCGTTGTGTGTACGTTCAGGCTTGGTAGGTGTAAAACTGTCCCGGTCGCCCGGGCACCACCCAGGACTACCTTCGGGACCCCCACGGTTAACACCTGTTAACTCTGTCAGTTTTGGCCCGTTTCACTCTGAACAACTTGGAGGAGGGACTCCATCCTCCACCCTATGCCCCCTTATATATCGTGCGAACAACCTATGGTCAACCGGACGGCAGCGATGTATACGGTTTTGCAAGCATGTCTCCAATGATTCCTCTTTGCCTGACTGCACACAACTACACAACCCTTTGCCCATGACGTCCAGGCCTCAAGGCGGGCCCGGAGGGGTATGATAGTAATAATGTCTGCAATTTACAGCTTCCTCGAAGCTACGTAGCTCGCCCAATAGCATCCTCCGGACTATTAGATTCCAGTATCATGCATGGCTTCGCATGACAAACATTGCGGTCATTTTTCCCAAACTCCCTGCGGGACTCCGTATTGAAAGGCAGGGTAACTCAGGCCCTTGGGCAGGGTAACCTGATCCTGAGGGTAGGGTAAGCTGTCAAGTGGACAAGATAACTTTTCCCTGTTACCCTGTCTACCCAGTTGCCGGAGATAGACGCTTCTGACCTTTCTCCAGTTACCCGGCCTAGCTGAGCAACTGCCCCTTCTGACGTCCCTAAGTACGCTGACACCACTCCAGTGTGTATTCAGGTACCCAAGTCCCTGACCAGCCAATTCTGTTCATTCTCAGAGCCTGGGCCATCAGGTCTCCATAGGTCATGTACTTCCTTGCCTGCCGGTTCCTACCAGTTAGCCTCCTGGCTCCCTGTATGGGTATAGGTTCCATCTGCCATAGCTCATGTATGCTGGGTCCTTACAATTCCCAGAACACTTATGCCCAGGATTGTCAATGGAATATGCCGATAGAGGGCACCTGCCTGCTCAACACTTTTGGGTTGGGGACATCATTCTGCTCTCGACTAACAATATGCAGACCTATCAACTATCCCCGAAACTAGATAGAAAGTGCCTTGGCCTCTACCCAGTCACTACTAATATAGGCACCCATGCCTACCACCTCAGCCTTCCTGCTTCTGTGAGAAAACATAATGTTGTTCATATTTTCCTACTAGAGCTTCCTAACTATAACCTACTTTCACGACAGATTGTACTACCCCCAACACCAGTAGAACCTGATTGCGAGGCGAGTAGTAGGTGGAAAGGGTAGAAGATACCAAGATGGTTAGTGGTTGCCTATTGTATTTGCTACAATGATGAGGGTACGAAGAGGCTACCTAGGAGCTGGCTGTTACAGTAAACAGACTACTAGTGATAGACCAGTTCTACCACCAATACCCAAATAGGTTTGGCTCCCTTCCAGAATAGTAATCATGCAGCTTAGAGGACTGCGGTACTGGAGACCACAGCTAGTGTTACAGCAACCTGACCAGGATACAATGCTATTTGAATTTCAGTTGTATATATACATGTATGTGTTGGGCAGTTACCTAGTGGTTAGAAGAGTTGCTTAGTCAAGGCTCAGTGTACTGGAATGTCATAGAAACCAATGGAAGATTGTGGCTGAATATGAGAAAGGGGTGAGGAGTATTGTGATTTGTTAGCAGAGGAGTTTTCGTTGTTGTATAAAGGGGTGTACCCCTTAGTAGTTTACTTTCCTTACACTACCTGGTATTTTTCTGCCTATCGCTGTACTTAGAAATTCCATCTTTGCCTCTTATTTAGACCATGGGAACCAATGAACCCGGAGTCTTAATTCTGTAACCCCATCCCTGATCCCTCCAAGTCAGGATAGAACCATCTTTTGTTTACAAACCTGTACCAGTGTAATGGTGGCACGTCTAGAAAGATGGATTCCAAGATTGCGACCATACCAAACAACTGCAAATTTATCCCTGAACGTTCACAGAAAATATAAGGGTAAAGTACAGTCAGTCAACGGAAGTGTTCATGAAACATGTCTCATATTAGTCATGCCTCGCAAAAAAGTGGTCGAGTACTTGAGCATACAACGCAACAGTGAGAGCGAAGCAAAGATCGTGACATGGCAACCGTGTTCTTTCGTGTTCTACCTGAGTATACAGTAACCAAATACCTTTTCATCCTCTCTCCAAGTCTATTTCTCATTTAATTTCTACAATGGTTAATCGATCAGGACCTGCTAAATATGCACCAAAAAAAAAAAACTCCAAAAACTGCCTGGCGGGAAATGACCAATGCAGAAAAAGGCATGATACTTGCACTTTTCTAGTGTTTGGGCAGCATTGCACAAGTGGCATCCCTTGTCGGTCAGCCCTAGTCCACAATCAAGAGCTTCCTCAACTGTCCTACAGAGCGAATGTTAGTGGATAATCTTCCTCGCCTGGGTTGCACTCTACTCCTTGGCCACCAACAGCGTCGCACAATCATCCGGGCTGCCAAATCAAAGCGCCAAATGACCAGAGCTGATTTCCAGGATAAATATGTACCTGGAGTTTCATGTGCTACCGGTAAATACTTCAGAGCCTGAGTGATAGTTCATGCTTCTAGTTACTTTATACTAATATTTGTTATAGTGGATAGAGTTCTCAGAGAGGCCAATAGGAAGAAATGGATAGCCAAATCCAGATCCCAACTCAAGCCTGAGCATGTCACCAAAAGACTCAATTGCGTACTTGCTCACAAGGATTGAATCAGTAAGGACTTTGAGGGAGTCATTGGGAGTGATAAATGTAGTATGGAAAAATCCAAGGATCCAAGACAACATTGGGTGTTTAGGGAGCCGGGAGAAAAATGGTAGAATGATTGTGTTCATCAAAACGAAAAGAATAAGGGAATATCCTTAATGGTTTGCGTCTGCTTTTGGGATAAGAAAAAAGGACCTTTGGTTTCTATTACTCAAGGTAATATTATAAAAACTAGGTATACTAGGCTTTTAAGAAGACACTTGATTCCTGTTATTCACCAAATGTTAGCTTGTGGTATTCATAATTTTCTTTTTCAGCAAGGCAATGCCCCTGTTCACAAAGTCTATAGTGTCATAAATTGGCTAGAGGCTAATAATATTGATATAATTGAGCACCCCCCTTATTTCCCTGACCTGAATCCTATAGAGCATGTATGGGTGGAGCTTAAGAAGAGGTTATATCAACAGTATCCAAGAATTGGGGATATTCCTGAAGGAAAGCAGGCTGTTAAGAAGAGGCTAGCTCAGGTGCTTTCTTTGGTTTGGGAGACAATTCCTGAGGAGTTTTTTGAAAAGCTGTGGAAATCAATGCCTAATAGGGTAACTGCAGTTTTGGAAGCAAGAGGAGGATATGCCAAATATTAGCTATCAGTAGATTAATTTTATTCTGTTATTATTTACACTAGTTGATGGTTGCGAGTTGATTGTGAACAGGTGATCGTTGGGTACCTGGAGTTGCAACACCGGCAAAGTCCCACTACCCCACCTACAGAAATTGCACAACTGCAATTAAACATGTCTCAGATCTTGAACACTTCTGTCAAGTGACTGTAGATGGTAAAACTTAATATCTCTGAGCGTGACGCTTCACTTAATTAAGGTCTCAAGGGGATTGATTGTTGGTGTAGGAGAGTTTCCGCATAGATTTTCAAGTAGTCTTATTTCATGTTAGAAACTTCCCCATCTGTTTACTCCAACTGTTCAAGTGCACTCTTCTCCGCTAAGGGTGGTCCGACATATCTCCTTGCATACTTTTCAGGCATGCATGTATCAACATACTCTTATTGGCATTCACTACATGCCGTTATTGTTTCTTTAATACATTTCCATTTTGCCCACCAGAGCGAAAACCTCTTCACATCGGTGCATTACAAGTAGCTAACAGTCAAGACACCTGAAGAACTAGACTATCTATAACACCCTTCCCAGATGCGATGATCCCTATGTCACCCTGGAAGCTACCGTGAGCGGTGCATCTATCTAGAAGTTACGACTCATGGACTTCCCATGTCTTCCGCAGGATACAGTGGTCCTGTAGTGCTTCCATGTGCACTACCTATGACTACTGTCTTGGATCCATCTTACCTGTGGTAGGAATCATGCTTTTAGTGTCTCCATACTTCCATTACAGAGCCTACAGCATTGAGGACACATTCCGGCTTGATAGGTATAAAGCTCTCCCAGTTGCTATGGCACTGCCCGGAACTACCTTCACAACCCCCCTGGTTAACTCCTATTAACCCTACCAGTTTTGCCCCACTTTACTCTGAACAACTTGGAGGCGGTACTCCACCTTCCATCCTATGCCCCTTTATATATCCTGTGAACAGCCTATGGTTGACCAGATGGTAGCAATGTATACGGTATTGCAAGCAGGTCTACAAAGATCCCCTTGTGCTAGACTGTGCACAACTACACAACTCTTTGCCCATGATGCCCGGGCCTCAAGGCGGGGCCAGAGGGGCATGATAGGAATAATCTCTCCAATTTACAGCTTCTTCAGAGCTGCGCAGCTCACCCAATAGCAGCTCCTGGAACACCAGATTCTAGTATTACGCATGGCTTTGTGTGGCAAATGTTCTGGTCATTTTTCTCAAACCCTCCGAGGGACTTTGTGTTGAAAGGTAGGGTAACTCCGGACTTTAGACAGAGTAACCTGAGCCATGTGACTGGGTAACCTGATGCTGAGAGTAGGGTAACCATGTCTGCTGGACAGGGTAACTTCACCCTGTTACACTTTCTGTTCCGTCGCTGGACATAGACACTGTTTACCTTTCTCCAGTTACCCAGCCTAGCAGAGTAACTGCCCCTTCCGAGGTCTCTAAGTATGCTAATATCACTCCTGGATATAGTGAAGTACCTAAGTATCTTGCCAACCATTTCTGTTCATGTCGAAGCCTGAGCTACCCGGTCTTTGTGGGTCCAGTACTTACTTGCCTACCGGTTCCTACCAGTCCGCCTTATGGCTCCCTGTATAGGTGTAGGTTCAGGCCGACATAGCTCATGTATGCTGGGTTGTTACAACCTGTCTCCTGTCTTATCTACTGTGGTATGCCTTAGACTATCTGCTCTTGACTCCTGATAGACCTAGCACATTTCAACTTCTACCCAATAACCTTGTATCTTTTGAACCAATCCTGGATCTTATCTGGCTGATGAGTATTCTTTTAGTTACTATCAACTGCATATTTTTGTCAAACAGCATAATTGAAATAACAACTGAGGTCTCATTATTGTTAAAATGTACAATTTTCTTCCCAAATACAGTTGCGTACATGAGTTGATGTGACTTATGTATGCAACCAGGTATCACTCATAGATCTTTCCTTGGCTGGGTGGCTGCGCACGTGATTAGATCATGGGTATATATAGATGAGTTCATTTCCTATATCATTATATAGTTCGATAGCATAAGTAGGGAATACCATTTTAAAGTCTTAAACTATATTGCGTTCAACTCCCACTGCCTGCCTTATATCTAAGGACAAGTGTCTGAGTTACCAATATTGTCAATTATGTCCAATAGTTATTACAACTGATTCTTAAAGCGAGTCTATATGTGAATTTTCCACAATTTCCTTGCATAGCCTCAAGACATCTGTAAACAGGTACTCATTTCTATAGTATCCAGCCAATTGAAATACTGACAACCACCTAATTCTTAGTCTTCCCAAAGCTTTCCATTTATTTCTAGTCTATCTTGCTTGGAGGAAATCTCTTACCAACATACTCAGAGTTGTACAACTGAAATTTCATACTACTATGCTAGTACTGCAAGGTTCAGTTTCTCATATTCTAATCCCTTAAGCAAAGTAAGAGCTACCTGGATTCTCATCTCTGTATCCTCATATGGCTCTATCCCCTAGCTAGGGAGCTTAACTGTAGCTAGAACTGGAGGCACAATCGCAATAAAATAGATAATATTAATAATCAGTAAAGAAAGATTTAATTATATGAAGAGAAATTGAAAAGCTTGTGGATGGCTTTTAAAATATAACTCAAAAGAAAGCCTTTCAGTTATAACTACAGTACTTATATACCAACTTTGATACAAATAAATAGAAAACAGTATAATAGAAACGATAGATCTTAATATTGTTATCCTGCTACAGAAATACATTGAAGTTGAATAGCAATGTTCTATTAACCTACAAAGAAATAAATACATTTAAGTTGAATAGCAATGTTCCATTGAGCTGCAAAAAAAGTTATATTACCTTGCAAAACCGGGTTGGAGGACAATACTATGGTGAGCCACGAGAAGCTATATTGCGCCACAAGTCATGTTGAGCTGGCAAGTAACGAGCGAACGAGCAACCAGGAATTGTGACAGTTAGTCACAACCTTGGCACGAGTACCCTTGTAATACCATACAAGTGGTGGCTTATTACTTGTGTGTTGAATCAGCACGTTTACGACGGGAATTGCCGAGTGATCTTCCGTGAATGTATGGCTCAGGGCTGGTCGGGCGGGGCTAGTACACGAGGAATCTCTTCGTCTGTCCCGGGTTTTTACACACTGTTAGCTCATAAGTGACCCCTCTTAGAAAATACAAGCTAGTCTTATAATGATATCAATCTGGCCTACTGATTGTGACCTAACCAGTTGAAACCACAAGGAGGTGAGCAATGTTTCCTCATGTAGGCGATACTAACCCATTAATAGGTATGAATCTGAGTGCTTGTAAACGTACGGAGGGATGCCAGTGCGGAGCCTGGAATATGGTTATGGTCTTGGATATAATGGGTTGCATGCCTGGGGGAGCCGTTAGCGCTTAGCCATCCAGCTGTGTTAGTTGTAGTGGTGGGGCGGCTCTTTTATCTTGCTCCATAATACTCTCTCTCTAAGGTGTTTTAGACATCATGGGATATCACATATGGCTTGGTGCACTAACCCATAGCGGATGAAGGACTGCTGGGTGAGTACCGTGTAATATAATACAAGTTATCGATCGGCAGTTCTATATAATGTACTTTTGGAGAAACTGCTGCCTCTCCCCCTCCCTCCTCCTTTCTTGACATCCATCCATCTTTATACACATCAATCAGCCAATCATACCAAACCCGACGAACCAACAAAATAAATAAGGAAACTTTTTTGTATACAAAAACGCCCAAAAAGATTTTGGCATAACCTTTCCTAAACCCCAAGCGCGGGAACCTCCACCACCCCCGTAAACTCAAACCAGACATAGCGTTCAGAGAGCTTAACATCACAAATCTTGACGCCAACCACGTCGCCAACCCGGACCTTATCCTCATCGCGCCTATCCGCAAAGCACATCTTGCCCACAAGCCCCAACTCGCGGACGAGGCCATTACACGGCGTGGGAAAGGAATGCTTCTCCATGACCAGGAAGCTGAGCTTTTTCGGGAACTTGTGCTTCTCCAGCCCCGTCTCCCAAGCGTGTTTTATGGCAACGGCGGACCAGAAGCGGCTGGCTTCCTTCGAGATATGCTTCGCCGTCCGCTCCGTCCGTTGGGTGGAGGCTAGTATTGGTTCTAGCTGCGCGGTGGTCTTGGGTGACTGTTCTAGCAGAACAGATTGGATCTGGTATTGCGCGAGCATGTCCGAGTACCGACGTAGCGGGCTGGTGGTTTTGGCGTACCCGGTTGGCAAGCCCATGAGCATGTGCGGTCCCGGTCTGGCTTGGAGGCGGGTTTGTCCTAGCAGCATTAACCAGCGGATTGTCGATTCAAAGGGTGGGCAGCCAAGGTCTGTGCGCCGTGGTAGCACGGTTTCTTCGATGGCTTTAACGACGTCTGGGCGCCGGTAGTCGTACTCCATAACGCGATACGGCATCGCGAGGTCACGCTCGCGGGACCAGATGGATGCGACGTTGTTCGCTAGCGACATCATCTCGGACACCATCAATTGGGAGTCTCGATACTCGACGTCCATTGAGTCGGCCACCGTCAGGCGCACCGCTGGATGGCCGCGGTAGAGAACAGGGTAGCTAGAGTGGTAGGGGTGGTTTTGGGAGCCGAGGCCGTTGTCCACCTCTACCTGCGGAATCACGGATGAAGCAGCGATTAATCCGTCTCTTGTTCTGCGACGGCGCACTGCAAGAGCAATGTCCCGGAGCTTCCGTAAATCGCGTACCTGGTGGGGAGTAAACTCGCCTGGCCCCGGCGCGACCCCCGGGTTCTTTGGGAACCCACCGATCCTTAGGTCCACGTTGAATTTGATAGTTTTGTAGCTACCCAAGGCGAGATCTACCGCGTCGTAGGTTGTCCTTTTCACTTTCCGGACGAAGCCTGCTTGGATGTTGTAGTCGAGAATCTCGCCGTTGTCATTGACTTTTATGCTTATGGACATTACCGGTTTATTTGGCGCTACGCCCAAGAATACACCGGTGATTGCTCCTGGAAGCATTTTGTAGACCTTATCCGGGAGGTAGTGTGACGTAGCTCTCCGCTTTGCAATCTCAGTGATCCAGTGGTCTTCTGGTATGAATGCCGTGGGGTTTGCAATGTGAACGTGCACCCAGTTCTCAGTATCGGATACTCTCTGCAGGGAAACACCATCATCGATCTCGTATGCGTCAGGATCATCAATTGTGAACACTTCCAGGTCTCCCCAGTCTTTCCGAACGTTGTGCATGACATCCGTGAACCCTAACTCCTTGATTGCGCCTACCCGATCCAAATCCTGGAATCTATTCTCGTCCTTGTCTCCGAGCTCGGACCTACCCAGTCCCGGAAGATCCAAGTCGGATTGATGCAAACTAGTATTCTCCCACTTACTCCAGGCACCAATCTCTCTCAAAAATGTATCCGCCGTGAGCGCATCCAGAACTTCGCCATATCTATTCGTAGCTTTCAAAATCACCGGGGCGAGTCCATCAATGGGGGTCTTTTGCAGACCGTATTTGAGAACCCTGGCCTTCACATACTCGATGAAAAACTTGTCGTTCTCGTCCCACTTGAGCTCTTCAATCTCTTCCGTTTCAACAAACGGCGCCCCCTTCTTCCTGCCGACTAGAACCTCTTTCTCGTATTCCCGGCTCAGGTCAATCAGGTAGTTCGCCTTCTCAATAAATTTGGCCATGATTTTCCGTCCAGTGACCTCTGCGGCCTTTTGCCCAGATTTGTCGGTAGATTGTTGCTCGTCGGCGGTCTTCCTGATCAACTTTGTCACAAAGTCAATCATTCTGATTTCCCTCTTGCTCCGAACCCTGAAGACGTTCGTGGCTCTGTGCATACCCCTATCTCCCATGAAGTGCAAACCATCGCCCATGAGTGCGGTGTGCATAGCGTATAGCATCGCGTTGTAATTGGGATCCTGGTCACAGCCCACGCCAAAGGCCATCTCGGCCGCTTCAAATAACGTGATCTTCCGCTCCTCGGTCTCGTCAGCCCATTTTGCATAAAGTCCGTCAAAAGCAGGCCGGTGTTCCGCGTAGAGACTCGCTGCCGCCGCCCCAAATTGGCGGACGGGCTCCAGTATGTCCCCCGTGACACTTCTCGGGGCGGCGATATCACCGGGGTCAGCCTCTTGCCGGGGAATATCACCCATCTTTTTGATCATTTGGTCGTAGTACGAGATAAACCTCTGGACCCTAGCCTTCGGAACAAATCCTGAGATGGAAAAGGTTATTCGGGGGAGTTGGCATTGGGCAATGTTCCCGCTTGTCATTAAAAAGTCAGAGGTTGGTTCGCCGCCAGGTGTGGGTCTGAGATAAAGTCCCAATTGCGCCTGATTCCCGCTCCTGGAACACCCGTCAGCACTCGCGCGCACGAGAGATAGGTTTGAAGAGTTTGAAATCGACTGCACTCACCGAACCTCACTTAGATCTCCAATCTCCAGCGGCTTCGCTGCGCTCGCATCTAAGAGATCCGACATATCCCCGAGGCCCTCCCAATTATGCCCAAGAGTGTCATCTGTTGAATCCACACTTGGAACCACTTCCGCTGAGAGATCTCTCATTACGGTATTAGAGCTAATCCCGTTCAGAGCATCCTTCCTGCGCTGTTCTTCCGCTTCAAACCTCTTCCGTATTGAGAGGGCCCTTGGCCCTGGTGTTCGGGGTGGCCCCATAGGCACACCAGGCGCAGAGCTGGCGAGTGGTCGAGGTGCCACCGTGGAATATTGCCGCACACCACCGAAGCGTATAACCCTAGATGCCGAAAAGGGGTGTGTTGGCGGGGTTCCAAACCAGACTCTCCGAATAATCAATCGCCCGAGCGGGCTCACTCGCACACACTCGGTGGCCAGGAGGATTGCCCTCTGTTGCTGTTGGACTATCTTTTCTACCACTTGAATCCGGGTGTAGCACCGCAAAGTATACTTGTCCTTCCCCTCGAACAGGATGTCAGGGCCTTTGCCACTCGCCCTAAATGGTGTCTTCGAAAGCGACTTCGTGTTTCGACGGACCCTATCCAAGATCTTCTCATATGCTTCTAATGCGAGTTCGGTTCTGCTCCGTTTTTTCCTTATAAGGTGTCTAACACCCGCATCCGCCAAGCCAAGGAACGAACCAACGCTCTGGCATATCTTTTGAAGCACTCGAACCCGGGGCAAATCGTATGTCTGGTTGATCGCCGAGTACTTGATAATATCCTGATCCCTCGGGGTATCCAGATAGGTTCTAATGTTGGAGTCATTCCGGTCCAAGGAGAGAAGAGCATTTCTCAGCATAAAATTTGCAAAGCCCCATGTCTGTCCAGGTCTTTCACTCCCATCGCCCTGCCTACGGCTGGAGATATAATCGATATACTTCTCTAGCTGAAAGATCACCTTCTGTCCCATGTCGGCCGCTCCGGTCAGAGCGTCCATTCGAGATAATACGCATTCCTGGCCCCTGAAAGTCTCGAAAGGAATGCCCTCACCATCCGGGGATTCTATGATCCGCTTAACGTTGCGGGAATATCGCAAAGACCCCGCAGTGTCCTTGGGGACGACCAGATCCCCTATATACAAACGCCGAGTCTTCCTCACCAAGCCCTGCACAAACTCCAATTCCGGGGTACGCCGCCCCCCCAAGCCCTCTTGCGCATACCAATAGGTGTACATTTCCCTCGCCGTCAACCTGGTCATCTCGATGCCCAAATCCGTAGTGAACGGCGATTGCGGCGATTCCTGTTCCACAGTCCGCCCGTGCTCGTGCTTCCAAAAGTCCCATTCCTTAATCAGGTACTCTGGGCTAATGTACACTCTGCGGCTGATGGCCACCCCCGATGCCCGGGAGTCCTCAATTTTCATTAATAGACCGTCCAGCCTAGCACGGGTAGGATCCGCATCCTTCTCGACCATGGAAACCGGTATTCGGTGGACCTGCGATACTTTTGCAGCACCTTCGGTCGTGACCCTCCGAACAGTAAAACTGCTCAGCCTTCGCTCCCACTCTGTCGAAGGTTCACCGGGCACAAGATCCCCATGGCCGGTATTTAGCCAGCGGATAGTAGGCGTAACACGCGAAAAGACTGTCCGGAAAATAGGAACCTTGGGACGCTGCTTGATGAAAACCTTCCTCAACCTAGGCTGTGTATCCGTACCCCCGAAAAAAGCATCATCCCCCCTCTCCCTCGCGGCCTCTTCCGGAGGTGTCGAACTCTGGTCCCGGTCCGGTTGAGGGGTTCCCGGCATCCCGTCGAAAGCACTGGTCACATCTGAAAGCAGCGGTAACGGCTCTGGTTCGGGGGTATTGGAGGCAAGTGCGAGATCGGTGGGAATAGAATTGCATCTGGAGAGTGAATTGGCAAACGTCCTCCTGCTAGACCCCGCTATCAGAACAGGTGCCTTAATTGATCGCCGGAGAAGAGAAACGAGCACCGGCGTCTGCTTGCGTAGGATATTAGGGAGCGGCATCACCGTCGGAGGCGAAGAGAACGGGCGGTGAATTGAGGTGGCACCAAGATAAACGGTGGAGGAGAAAAGGATTTTTAAAATGGGTGGTTGCGGAGAATCTTTGTTTGAAACCGAAATAGTGGAAAAACCTTCGCCAAGACTTCTCCTCTTAAACCCTAACCCTTCCCTCGCTGTTAGCCTCGAGATTCTGGATCTGGTATCATACCGAGTGCAGTATTGACCGGAGTGCTAGCTTATGATACGAGATGATTCAGAAAAAACTCGGAAAATAGGATGTGGGAGAAACAGTTTTCCTGAAAATACTTGATACTATTTTACAGTTCAGTCACGTCCCCACAACGCATCAAACCCCAATCCAGAATCACAGCCCATGATAGTTCTCTTTCCCGGCATCCATAATCTTTCGCCACATATCGCGAGAAAGAGGAGGGGGGGGGGGAACTGCGACGCCCAATATATACGAAAGAAAGAATATAAAAGCTAACCAAAACACCGCCAGCATGAATGCACTAAGCAAGCAAAAAAAAAAAAGGAGAGAAAACTAGAGCAAGTACTCGAATCAATTATAATGTCCTTCCGGAAACCTCGCCAACTTCTCTATGTCCTCGCCAACATCCAAGTGATGTATCGGCTGTCCACTCGAGAAGTCCGAACGAACGCCGTAGCGCACAGAGCGTGTGAAGGTCTGCGAGATCTCGAGACCCGTGGAGGTGGAGCCGGAGTTTCCGAGGCGCTCGACGAGTGCTAGGACATGTTAGCTAGGAGGGAATGATACGGTGTTTGTATAGCGGTGACATACGTCTAAGTAGTCGGGCGGTGGAAAGGTAAGAATCATCCTTGCAGAAGACAGAATTCGAAGAGTAAATGACGAACATCCCGCATACGAACTGTGCGCCGAGAATACAACCCAAAGTCAAGCTCTGCATCACCCAGGCAAATTCGTTAGAGCCCAAGAAAACCCCTCATTCATTACGGGATGAGGCGAACAAACCACGTAGAACCAATTGACAGACAAACTGACCCCAGGTCTCGACTGCAAACCCATGGCCTCAACCGACGGCCCATATATATCGTACGCGGCAATGACCCCGGTAGCGTACTTCCCCACAAGCAACTCAGCATAATCAGTTGAGTTTGTCATCCTCTGTCCCCAGGTCGAGGCACTCGTGTATCGAACGAACTGGCGCGAAGAATCATCAATATATCCGTCGAGGCCGATGGCGCCGGCTATCTCCGCGGTCAGGTCAGGCATGCTGTGAAAGGGTTGGAGGGGGTTCGCGTTCTGCACCTGGGAGACGGTGATGGTGCAGTTGAAAAAGGAGCCGGTTTCGGAAGGAGGTTCCCATGTCTCATCCACCCACTGAAAAATGTAGATGGGACTGCACCGTGGGCCACAGAGCTTTGGACCGGTGCCGTATTCGTAAGGGTTCACGTAGGTGCTGTGAGGACAGAATGTCAGCTTTAGCACAGAAAGTTTTGGAAGACACTACCAACGTTCCAGCGGCACCCCAATCCTGAAGCAATCCAAATTCACAGATTAGCCCATGCTAGCCAGGGAATGGGTAGGGAGAAGCAACCTGCATCCAATCGATCGTCACATTTTTGTCCCCCATAGAAATTGTCACGTTGGAATCGTCCACACCGGCATACTGTCCCTCTACAATCGGGTAGTATTCGCAATGCGGCGTGACCGTCACTGAGCGATTAGTCTTTGTGGTCGGCAAACCAGCCGGTCCCGTTTTCTCCACCCAATAGGTCTCTCGGAACTACAGGCCCCAAATATGGCTCGAATTAGCACGAAAACCACAAATTTCGAAAGAAGTTTGGTTCCCCACAAAGTATCTCCATTCTGTTCCATTTTCGTCTGGCAGCTCTAGAGGAGTATAATCCACGTACTCGGGCGTGCCAGGAACCCCGTACATAAAATACGTCGCAACTAAATCACATCCGTCAGCCAGAGTGGCAGGGATGAAGCTTCTCCTGATAGGATAGATTCTTACTATCCCCATACAAATGTGCCGTAGACTCCTGCACACCATAGTCCGGCTCCACGCCCCTATCTTCATGAAAGGCTGGATAAATGTGGCTCATATCCGTGATGTTCACAAGGCCATTGGTCAATTGTATGACGCCTTCGCTCTCCATATTGTAAGAAAGACCCAACAAGGCTACTCCTATTTGCGCCGCCTAATAGTCATCAGTCCAAGCCGCGGGCGGGTAAGAGGGGCGGAAGTGGCTCAGTGCATACAATTCCCAGTAGTATCCAAGCAAAGCAAGCAAAGCATAGGACTGGCCGTCCAGCAGAAATCCGCAACAATTCCAAGACGCTTTGGAAGCTGGAGAGGTTGAGGATGAGGTCGACCTAAGACCTTAAATTTAGATAGGCAGACCAATAACATCAGGGTCCGGATTTCATCAGCCAACCTCTCGAAGCCTGAACTTCCCGGAAGCCAGGATTTTCCACCTCATCACGCCGGCCATAGCTTTGAACGACGACTATGGGAAAGTTCACATATGTCAGCCCCACTCCACCAGTTCCAAAAAGGGACCCGACGCCCAAGAAAAAACTAACAATTATATTCATACTTAAAATCAACGAGATGCCAACATATATAGCATTAAATACTCTCTTCTCTATCCTCGAGAGCACTCTCCTGTCCTGATAATATTTAAAGGCGGCGATCATGCCCGCGCACGCCGCAAAGCTAATAATAAACCTTGCGGTAATCTTGGCTACCAACTTCCACCTCTGATTCGAAGCGAAGAAGTCCCTTCCGAGCATCTGCTGGTGCCCCCTCGACAGGGAGGAGTACGTTGTTTGCAGGCCGTCGGGAGCGAAGCTGCCAGGACTGAGCATCATTTCACGGGACTCCCGGTGCCCGTAGCGCGAGTGGCCTGCAGTCCGGCCTTCGTAGGGATCGTTAGAGGCGAGTGGGCTAAAGTAGGCTGCTGCTTGTCCGGGGTTTGGGAGGTTGAAGTATTCCATGATAACACGACGTCTGAAAAGGGACGAAAAACCAACACTCAATTCCCGCAACGAAGAGGGGGAAAGAAAAGTAACAGGAAGAAGAGGGGAGAGCAGACTCAGTAGCTTAAGACCCGAAAGCCCCCCCCTTCCCTCCCCAAGATCCTGCCACACCACACTGCCTAGTACCGAAAGAAGAAGAAAAAGAAAAAAAAAATTCAGTGCCGCTGGAGTAATACATACCAGGACCTTTCCGCCTGTCATCCCCCATCATGCTCTAAGGTTACACAATCGTGACAATAAATATTTTGACCTGGGGCTGCATTCAGAAAGTACCGTACCGGCCGGTACCAGCGCCAAATCATCCGTACCAACCACTAATAGTAAAAGAAAAGAAAAGGAACTCACGGAGAAAACATCTGCCCCTTCCCATCATAAGATATAGGAAAGCGTTCCGACTTCACGTCCAGTAGCAGAACAACATGAGTATAATAGAGTCTAGTAGTGTACTAGGGGGTTGACAAAAAGTCGCGTCCACCTCCATTACAAGGTGTCGGATTTGTGTGTGGACTAAACTGGATTAGGAAATTCGAATGATATCCTGTGAGAAACCTTTGGTGGCGGCAAAAAGTCAGGACCGGTAACACAGGCACTTTTGAGCTCTTCTAGAGCAAAACGCTGCGGGAGAGTGGTGTGTTACACCCGAGTACCCGAGCTAAGTTATATGGCAGACCGGATTTCAAGAGCTCCCCACACTGTACAGCACGAGTGCTCCAGCACCGGTAGGTTATATGCGAGGACTTTGCCAAGTTCCGTAGTGGGCTAAGATGATCATGCTATTTTTTTGTTCACAAAGGGAGGTGAGTCCTTCCTTCTCTGGCAGCTTCCCTTCTCCGCGCCCCTGACCCCACCAAAAGCAGAAACACCTCAGCCATTAATAGCAATAAGCGTCAAATTTTTCCAAGGAAAGCCACTAGCATTCCCGTGCCACCACCAAAGCACGGTGGCAGCATGGTGGAAGAAGGGGGGAATAAGTTGGGTTGAATGGTTGGCGTGGCGGAAAGCTGCGGCTGATATTGGAGAGACAATCCCCGAAAGCCCCCTTCAAGTTGCCAGGATCGGAGGCGCCTAAGCAGCTCAAAGGGAATGTTACCAAAATCTGATGAAACGAGCTTCCATGGGAGGCCGCGAGCTGACCAAAGGACCGGTAGAATAGTCAGGGACATGGACGGTGATAAAGACGGTTGTCCTTGTCGCCAGCGAATAGGACAGGTACGAGTACTATCATAGTGCACAGTACTGGAGCAGCCGAGCATGATACAGCGGGACTCCCAATAGAACTTGTGGCGGGGGCCGTCTCAGGGTATCGGGCAGAAAAACGAGCTTGTAGCCATGTCCCTACGTGCATCACACCCCTGAGAGCGATTAAAAGTGTGACTCAAAAATGGGGAGGGATTACAGGACCGGAAACCAAGCTCCGACACCTTGGCCACAATAGCAGCAAAGAACTCGATTATCACGAATACCGGTACAGGCGCTGCGTGCTGTGCCGGTAGGGTGCCTACCTGTATACTCGAGCACGATACAGTACCGGTACCGTATTTGTGCTCCGTAGCGTACTGGTAGCATCGTTTTCCTCATGTGTGACCCCTACCGCCCGAGGCTGGCTACCGTATTCCAAAGATGCACGCATCTGAGATGGGTGCGTCCTGATCTCCAAGATCATGGGCTCCATCCCACCCAATACCCGATAAGTTAATACAACAGCCGCTCAAAGGAACATCCACCGGTACCGGTAACGATAATTCCATCGTCACCGACAACCGAATGCCCATCCCAAAGCAAGTCCTGGGCGTATGATACGGCCATCATATCGCTTCCGTGTTAGCCTTCCCAGGCCCCCTGTCCAACCATCATGCCCCAAAAGAAGGGAAAGGATATCAGCCCGAGTGCACTGTTGCGAGAGAACCTAAATTTCGCATTCCACCAACGAACCAACCGCCCTATCCCAGTCACCACATACGTGTACTTCACGTACTCGGTGGAGGTTCAGAAAATGTGCTTCTACGAGCGGGGGGGGGGGCAACTCCCACACAAAAAGATGCAACGAGAGCGAGGGCGTAGGCCCGAAATGGGCCAAACATTGCGGTATCAGGTCGCCGTCCCCATTCGACCAAAGTTTGCAAGTCACAAAGTGGGAAAACGCCCTTTATTCGCACCGGCATTGTGGCCGCCCATCAGCGCGATAGCGCCACCGCAATCTACTGTACGAGTACTCGAGCAGCCATGATGAGGGCCATTGATAAGAGAGCAGACACCACTCAACACAACACCTGCGGAAAATACCGGTAGAGTGACGGTATGACCGAAGCCCCCTCCCCACCTCCCGCAGTTTATTATTAGTAACGCAAAGCGGAGAGAGGCCTACCGTAAAAACTCGAATAATTAGCCATTGTGCCGGACGGTTAAATTAAGGTATGTTTTGTCAAGAGATTATCATGAAAGTCACACATATAAGTCTCACTAACACTTGGCAATCTATTGATAGTGGAAATCTAGCTCTTCTTCTGTTAGGCGGTAGCCGACTCTAAGGACAAGCAAGTTCTGACTAAGGCCTGATACTTGACAAAGTGAATGCTAGGAAGGCTCACTACGCTTGAGATGTATGGAAGTATAATAGTGGTATCGTATAATGAATATACTGATAAGATCTATTCTCTGTCACTAATAGTGTCTGTAAAAGTGTCACGATCTGCCTAGAGGAGCGCTAGCCAGGTGACGGAATCAAGGGAAAGGTTTGCCACATGACCTCATTTAGAGGTCATGCAGTTAAGCTATTCTTTCACACACATGAGCTCGTTAGAAGGTCATGGGGCCCGTTTATGTTTGATTGCATTTCATGCATGACATACAGTTGACGTCATGGAGAGAGTCTAGGCTGGCCGGCAAGGCTTACCAGCAAGGAAGACTCATTTTTGTTGCACATGTGACCTCGTTAGTAGGTCATGTGGTTGTTTATGCATTTGATTTATATTGTATTGGATTTATGTTTTCGCACATGATGTTGCTTAGAGGTTGTGGAATGTTTTATGTTTGCACACAAGACTTGTTTGAGTCATGCAAAGGATTACGCACCTGACCTCACTTGAGTATCAGGGCTGGGTTAGAGTTGCGGGAAGAGGCCTATATAAAGGCNCGGCCATCTCCGCGGTCAGGTCAGGCATGCTGTGAAAGGGTTGGAGGGGGTTCGCGTTCTGCACCTGGGAGACGGTGATGGTGCAGTTGAAAAAGGAGCCGGTTTCGGAAGGAGGTTCCCATGTCTCATCCACCCACTGAAAAATGTAGATGGGACTGCACCGTGGGCCACAGAGCTTTGGACCGGTGCCGTATTCGTAAGGGTTCACGTAGGTGCTGTGAGGACAGAATGTCAGCTTTAGCACAGAAAGTTTTGGAAGACACTACCAACGTTCCAGCGGCACCCCAATCCTGAAGCAATCCAAATTCACAGATTAGCCCATGCTAGCCAGGGAATGGGTAGGGAGAAGCAACCTGCATCCAATCGATCGTCACATTTTTGTCCCCCATAGAAATTGTCACGTTGGAATCGTCCACACCGGCATACTGTCCCTCTACAATCGGGTAGTATTCGCAATGCGGCGTGACCGTCACTGAGCGATTAGTCTTTGTGGTCGGCAAACCAGCCGGTCCCGTTTTCTCCACCCAATAGGTCTCTCGGAACTACAGGCCCCAAATATGGCTCGAATTAGCACGAAAACCACAAATTTCGAAAGAAGTTTGGTTCCCCACAAAGTATCTCCATTCTGTTCCATTTTCGTCTGGCAGCTCTAGAGGAGTATAATCCACGTACTCGGGCGTGCCAGGAACCCCGTACATAAAATACGTCGCAACTAAATCACATCCGTCAGCCAGAGTGGCAGGGATGAAGCTTCTCCTGATAGGATAGATTCTTACTATCCCCATACAAATGTGCCGTAGACTCCTGCACACCATAGTCCGGCTCCACGCCCCTATCTTCATGAAAGGCTGGATAAATGTGGCTCATATCCGTGATGTTCACAAGGCCATTGGTCAATTGTATGACGCCTTCGCTCTCCATATTGTAAGAAAGACCCAACAAGGCTACTCCTATTTGCGCCGCCTAATAGTCATCAGTCCAAGCCGCGGGCGGGTAAGAGGGGCGGAAGTGGCTCAGTGCATACAATTCCCAGTAGTATCCAAGCAAAGCAAGCAAAGCATAGGACTGGCCGTCCAGCAGAAATCCGCAACAATTCCAAGACGCTTTGGAAGCTGGAGAGGTTGAGGATGAGGTCGACCTAAGACCTTAAATTTAGATAGGCAGACCAATAACATCAGGGTCCGGATTTCATCAGCCAACCTCTCGAAGCCTGAACTTCCCGGAAGCCAGGATTTTCCACCTCATCACGCCGGCCATAGCTTTGAACGACGACTATGGGAAAGTTCACATATGTCAGCCCCACTCCACCAGTTCCAAAAAGGGACCCGACGCCCAAGAAAAAACTAACAATTATATTCATACTTAAAATCAACGAGATGCCAACATATATAGCATTAAATACTCTCTTCTCTATCCTCGAGAGCACTCTCCTGTCCTGATAATATTTAAAGGCGGCGATCATGCCCGCGCACGCCGCAAAGCTAATAATAAACCTTGCGGTAATCTTGGCTACCAACTTCCACCTCTGATTCGAAGCGAAGAAGTCCCTTCCGAGCATCTGCTGGTGCCCCCTCGACAGGGAGGAGTACGTTGTTTGCAGGCCGTCGGGAGCGAAGCTGCCAGGACTGAGCATCATTTCACGGGACTCCCGGTGCCCGGAGGGGGAGGGCCCGGGGGGGGTATTGTAGGCGTAGTCATGGCTGTAGCGCGAGTGGCCTGCAGTCCGGCCTTCGTAGGGATCGTTAGAGGCGAGTGGGCTAAAGTAGGCTGCTGCTTGTCCGGGGTTTGGGAGGTTGAAGTATTCCATGATAACACGACGTCTGAAAAGGGACGAAAAACCAACACTCAATTCCCGCAACGAAGAGGGGGAAA
>PYWC01000010.1:320689-353959 GCA_003182015.1 Tuber magnatum | reverse complement strand
TGTCGGGCCACCCTTAGCGGAGAAGGGTGTGCTTGAATGGTTGGAGTAAACTGATGGGGGAGTTTCTGGCATAAGATAAAAACTACCAGAAAGTCTATGCGAGAACTCTCCTACTCCAACAATCAATCCTCTCGCGACCTTAATTGAATGAAGCGTCAGGCTTAACGATATTAAGTTTTACCGCTTACTTTACTCTTATATCTGTGTGAACCTTTCGCGATAAGTTTGAAGTTGTTTGGTGTGGTCGCAACCTTGGGATCCATCTTCATAGGGGTGCCCCCGTTACAGTTGGTGTGAAACCGATCCTTAAGTGAGAATACTAAGATAGGGCCACGGGACTAGAGGAGCCCTTGGACACAGTGCAGCGCAGTTTGGAAGACTGCGAAGGTTGTTACCTGTCACGAGTAATATAAGTCGTGGGACATTATAACAAAAAGCATGAGAGGCAACTCGATATTTATATTCTGCACCTGAGTGTTCATGGACTATCCACTCCTCCTACCTTTTCTCTTGTTTTCTCTGTGCAAACTGTATAGACCCTGAAAACCTTTACTCTGCTTGACTGTGAATTCTATGTACAACCGGAGGGGTGTTCCCATCTCTCTCCTTGCAGTGTCCATTCTACTCATAATTACGTGAACCCTTTTAACATGGCAAGCAGCTACTGGTTCATTTTCTGCATTCAGAGTGATTAGCTCCAACAATTGACTGATCAATACACCAAAAACTCTCCTCTATCTGCATCAACTCACAGGAAGTATTCTTCTTATTGTACCAATAGCGATTAGGCCTCTTGATGCTCCTTGTTAACCTCTCACGTGGCAGGCCTCTAGTGGCTCTACATTGTCTTTACATCTGCGTGCAGATGAAGGATCATCTCTTGGGTGTTATTCTCTCTTTCAGATTTACTCTACATTCCTCCATCAACTGACTTGCTCTTCTGTCTTGCTATCTATATAGCAGCTGAGAACATCTATTGGAGTAGCCAAACACTCCCCAGTTGGCATCCATTGGTTTGTACAAGTGAGCGATCTCTGCATGCATTTATCTCCACAATCTAGCAACCAAATCATGTTACTTAACCTTATTAGGATAGCTGAGAATCTACTTCTGACAATTCAGCAAAAATCCCATGGTCCCCAACCTTTGGTAGTGGCATAATTGAGAGCTTTGTGCCGGTATCGCATTGGTAGAAATCAACTCATTCTGCCAATACTCTGGTGGGCCCTGGGTTCAAACATGTGACCCCCCGACAATAATCCTATGACATGTCTATTATGCCCTACCTGTTCGTCTTATGTGTAATACATGCTCCACTCTCTCAAGTTTGACTCAAACCTCTATAATCTATCTTCCCAATAGTGTAGAAATCAAACTTCTTTAAGGACCCTGTAAGATAGCATGGAAAACCTTTGCGAGTTTACTTGACTGTGTCCAGCAGAACCTTTCCTTATTATCCTTCCTTTATATGGTTCCAGAAGCCTAGTCTTAACACCAACTTTGAAACAAAAAGGTGTAACAATTTGCCATGCAATGCAAAGTGTAACGCTTACAAATCTAACTTCATAGCCACACAACCTATATAACCCTACTACAATAACTTTTAAGGGCTAGGTTTTTTGAACTTGTATTTTGAATTTTAAGTATGATATGATATGATATGATATTATAGTATATGATTTCTGTATTATATTTCTAATATCTCAATTGTAAAAAAGAAATTTCCATTATTATTAAATAGAAAAAAGAGATATGAATTATATTGTACAAGTTATTCGTTTTCAAATTTGAGACTCTGAAATCTGTCTGTGAGAAGAATACTTTGTATAAACATATCTTTTAAAATCATCAGATCCATATAGCATATCATTATGGTATACTTCCATCATACGCAAAGTTCAACAGTAGTATTTCCAAATCAATTTATTTGATATTTCAGCTAGTGCTTGTAGTACAATTCGAACCAACGTTGGAAAGGAGTATTCACAATTTGCTCTTGTATATACTTTGGCCTGCCCCCAAAAGTATTCCATGATGTTTAACTCACAGTAAAATGCTGGATAGTAAATTACTTGATATCCTGCAGCTTTAATAGTTTCTTGTATTTCCGCCTTTTGAGCCTAAAAGTCAGGCTATGATAATAGAAGTATACAAGTAGAACAATTTGCATTGCTGGCTTGTCTGCAAGCAGGATTTGGTTTTCTTTCACCTGGTGCTTTGCCAGAAATAGAACTTTGAGTCAAAAGATTGCGGCCAACTGGCTAGAGGACACGCTTCTCTAGTACAATTCGTAAGCCTTTTAACCGACCATCTGGCAGAATCATTGACCACGGTTGGACATTATCAGTGGAATTTGGATAAACCAAGAATCAATCTCACATAGGAATCGTATTTTTCCCCCCTAGTGCAAGATTCATATTTCCTACATAGAGTGCATCTGCAGTATACCTCTGGTGAATTTTTACATTATCAAATGCAAATAATACCTGGCATCCTGGAAATGCGGCCTCAAATGTTCGAATCACCTTGTTTTGAATTTGTTGTAAGAGGAGCTCTCCTGTCTACCACACTTCTCTACCACATTTGAGAATTTCACAAACACTACTGCTACTGAGTCTTTCTACTGGTGTTAGAAAATCTGATATATGAAGCCCTTGACCATGTCCTTTTTTGTGAATAGGTATCTGGACTTCCTGGACCCAGATCTTTTTCCGTCCATCATTTGAATTGAACGTACATTCATCATTTGTAACAAACACAATTGTTCTAGTATTGAAAGAATAGGTCTTGGGAACAACTTCTAACTTTTCATTCCATTCCATCATTTTTGGCTGCAAAGCCCTGATTGTTGGAGGGAAGACCTGATTGTGGTAATGCTTAATGCCTTCTGTCTCATACCCATCCTTATATATTCCCTTCTTGACCTCTTTCCAATTCCAGCCCAGCTTTAATAACCAAGCTCGTATAGGGCGGCCAGAGAGAGCTTTTTTAATTTGTCAATAAATTCCAGCAGTGCAAATCTGAGGTATATATTCAGGCTCCTGGGAGAGTTTATGCTGGTATGTTTCTGACCAGTAATTTGTTATTGCTTGAGTTAGGCCAGTTGAATCCATTGCTGATTTTCAAAGTCAGACAGCTTTTTGAACCAGTTTTAGAATTTGAATATGAGAAGGGTAACATATCTCCTCCAGCCTGAGATATATATTCTCTCATAGCAAGCATTGTACTCTTATCTGTTAACTAGCTTACAACTTTAACATGCTTTCCCTGTTTAGGGGCTGGAAGTTTTCCAAAATGAATGTATTCCACCACTTGTTTTAAAATTCCCCTCATTAACCAATTACCTTGACCACCTGAGTTTGCAACTAATTGTGCTAACTCTTTACGTGATGCTTTTGTAGAAATTGGATCTGTGGGATTTCTTCTCCACCCTGTACTCTACCAATGCCTCCAAGTTTCAAGTTGTAACTTTATGAATGTATAAAGCTGTACATTCCAGTCCAGAACCAAATTGATACTATCGAAGTATTTTTTTTCTCTTAGAGACTTAATCATTTTAGTAATCTTTCGTAATGCTGATTCCAGAATGTCTACCTTGAAGGATTGTAAAGTACCAGAAAGTTGTGGCCAGCTACTATAAGCTTCTCTACGCAGCTCATTTTCCTATATCTATAGTATTAGTTTCTATATCATAATTCTTCAACTATATTTATCTGACCTTTACAATCTCCTGAGAATTCTGCTGGTTTCTCAGCTTTGCTTGCATCTTCTTTGCATACTAGCGACAGTAGTGCTCAGCGCGACTTAATGGTTCAGGCTTAAGATAATGCTACTATCCTGCTTGAACTCGTTTCCAATATTGTTTAGTTCTTTCACGCAAGGGATAAGACTTATTGGTTCTTAATACCATTTCCTCACAGATTGTGGTATTCATGGTAGCTCTTTCTGCCAGCTTCTTCTTCAGACGATGTCTTCGTGATTACTCAGTACTGGATATTGGTGCAGCTGGAATTGGTAAAACTTGAGTTTTCTTGTTCTCTCGCAACTTTTGGACATGCTCCCTTATTGCTGCACGTCGTTGCGCCTTACAGAACTCTGCTGTGGAGATTTCAGACTCCATTTTCGAATAACACCTTCATAGTGTTTATTGTTATATTATTGAATTCACAGTTGTTGTTGAGCTGTTTTAATTTATTAATTAATATTCTTAAACTGTAAAACATTATTTATGGAATAGATATTACTGAGTTCAAGAAAGAAGAATATAGAAACCAAGGTATAATGACTAGATATAAGTCTTGGTGAAAGCTTAGTCAGCAGTCAGCTAAGCGAGAATACTCGTAGAGCTACCTCCCCCTATTGAAAATCACGTACACACCTTGAATACCTATCACGTTACACCCCTCAAAACAATGCCTGCTAAACAAGCCAAGCGCTCCTGGAATAAGCCTAAAACAGCATCCTGAGAGATGACCAATACCGAGAAAGATATGATCATTGCCTTCTTCCATGCCTTTCAGACAATTTACACTATTGCCCACCTAGTTGGGCGCCCCTGGTCAACTGTCCAGAATTTCCTAGCAAGCGCCTGTCATTGAGGATCCACGGAGTATGCAAGCTGATCTGGCCTACCTGCCCGATTGAGTCACCGAGAAAAGCCAGCGATCATTTGCACAGCCAGAAGTGATCGCGCAGTGACCCGATTAGAATTGTGCAACAATTACGCTCCACATGTGTCTATCAGCAGTATCGCTTGTATTCTCCGGGAAGCCAATATATGGAAGTGTCTTGTTCAGAAGAGGCCAAAGTTTCCGTAGAGACGTGCTAAGGCTAGACTAGAATGTGCTTTGGCTAGAAAGGACTGGAGAATTGAAAATTTTCAGGGGATTCTCTATAGCAATGAATGCACTGTACGAAAATCTGCACATCTCCGGCGTGTGTGGGTGTTTCGCACAGCTCAGGAAAAGTGGCTCACACCCTTTATTCAGCCTAGGGGGAAGGCAAATGAGATCAGGCTGATGGTTTAGGGCTGCTTTTGAGCAAAGAAATGGGGTCCATTAGTCTCAATTAGGGAGGCAAGGGTAGACAGACATGTCTATATTCGGCTTCTAGATTCTGTTTTGGGCCCCGTCCTGCAGGAGATTGCAGATGATATTGGCGGTCCCCTGTTTCAACAGGATAATGCGAAAGTTCACATAGCACACGACATACTCCAATGGCTGGAGGATAACGGTATTGATTTGGAAGATCATCCTCCCCTCTCCCCTGATCTCAACCCGATTGAGCATGCTTGGGTACAACTTAAGCTCTGCCTCCACAAGCAATATCCTGATATCTTAGATACACCAGGTAGACCTGATCGAGTACGGGCAAGGTGAGACTAGCTGCCAAAATATTATTACCAGGCTGGTGGCTAACACTCTACACAATAGGTTAGCTGAGATTCTACCACTTGTTTAGAAGACCATTTTGGATAGCTTTTTTGAGAAGCTGTGGAAGTCTATGCCCTGCTGTGTAGCTGCAGTTATTGAGGCAAAAGGATGGTATACTAAGTACTAGCACTATGTATTTTAGTTTAATCACTTTCATCCGGGCAGGAGGTTATCACGCAATGCCCGGGTGGCATACCAACGGTGTTTCAGATGGCATGATCACCAAGACTTATGTCTAGTAACTATATAGTAAGAACTATAAAGAATTTTATATTTTATAACACGAGAAATCAAAATACAAGTTCAAAAAATCTAGCCCTTAAATGTTACTATGGTAGGGTTATAAAGGTTGTGTGGCTGTGAAGGTAGATTTGTAAGCGTTACACACGGTGTTGTGTGGCAAATTGTCACACCTTTTTGTTTCAAAGTTGGTGTTGAGGCTGGCTTCCAGAACCACACCTGTGGCATCTCTGGGTTATCTCTGTGTATCTCTTCTACCAACTCTACTTCATGCTCCAAGTCTGCTGGCAGTTCCCATGTATTTCTATCCTCCAAGCACTTCTGCTAGTTCACAAAACACTTGAGTTCATAGATCAACCTATTGTACCTGTGAACCCTGCGAGTATAAGAAATAATCTTACTCTTTACTAACTTCTCAACCTCCTATTCCAGGACACTATCCATCTTCGCTGCTGGTTAGTGAGGTTGTTTCTGAGTCAGTTAGACCAACATGTGGTAGGACTCTAACAATGATACCTGGAAGATGGAATAGATCTTCCAGTTTTTTGTGATATCAAGCTTAAATGCTGGGTTATCATGTAGCTCCAGGATTTTAAATAACCCATACAACTCTGGGCTAGGCATTTTAGAGGATCACTGGTTGCGATTGTCCTTGGCATTTAGTATGACCAAGTCACCTGTCTGAAAGTTAGCCTAAAGTCTGGCTTTTTTGTCATAGTACCATTCCATCAGTTCTCTCGTTGCCATCAGTATTGTCATCGCCTGTCCATGTGTTTCCTTCATCCCGTAGCCATAGGTAGTGGCTCCTAGGTTCCAAGCTGCTCCCTTCTGCACCCATTCCGTTTGTAGGTAGTATACATACTTCACCTAGACTGAGGTTATCATATTGTAACGGGGGCAGCCCTAGGAAGATAGATCCCAAGGTTGCGACCGCACCAAACAACTTCAAACTTATCGCCAAAAGTTCACACAGATGTAAGAGTAAAGTACATGGTAAAACTTAATATTGTTAAGCCTGACACTTCACTCAATTAAGGTCTCGGGAGGATTGATTGTTGGAGTAGGAGGGTTCTCGCATAGACTTTCAGGCAGTTTTATCTTATCCCAGAAACTCCCCCATCAGTTTACTCCAACTATTTGAGTACACCCTTCTCCGCTAAGAGTGGTCCGACACGTCTCCTGGCACATCCTTCGGGCATGCATGTGCCGACAGACTCTAGTCGGCGTTCACCTTATGCGGTTATCATTTCTGCGGTGCATTTCCATTTTGTCCTCCTGAGTGAAAACCTCTGCGCATTTTTGTCTTGCTAGTGGCTAACAGTCAAGACACCTCATGAACTAGACTATCTATGACACCCTTCCCATATGCATTGATTTCTACGTGACTCCATAGGCTACCATGAGCGGTTTATCTAGTCACTCTTTACGGGTCGTGGGCTTCCGGTGTCTTCCGCAGGGCACGATAGTCCGGGAGTAATCCAATGGGTGCTACCCATGACCACTACCTCAGATCTACCTTACCTGTGGTAGGAATCATGCTTTCAGTGTCTCTGCACTTCCCTTTCAGAGCCTATAGCGTTGGGAGCACGTTCGGGCTTGGTAGGTGTAAAACTCTCCCAGTCACCCCGGCACTATCCGGGACTACCTTCGGGACCCCCACGGTTAACACCCGTTAACCCCTTCAGTTCTGGTCCGTTTTACTCCGAACAACTTGGAGGAGGTACTCCACCTTCCACCCTATGCCCCCCTGTATATCCTGCGAACAGCTTACGGTCGACCGGACGGCAGCGACGTATACGGTGTTGCCAGCATATCTCCAAAGATTCCTCTTTGCTAGATTGCACATAACTACACAACCGTTTGCCCATAATGTCCGGGTCTCAAGGCGGGGCCGGAGGGGTATGATAGGAATAATGTCTTCAATTTACAGCTTCCTTGAACCTACGTAGCTCGCCCAATAGCATCACCCAGAACCCCAGATTCCTGTATCATGCATGGCTTCACGTGACAAACATTCCAGTCAATTTGTCCCGAACCCCCCAAGGGACTTTGTATTGAAAGGTAGGGTAACTCAGGACTCTGGGTAGGGTAACCTAAGACCCAAGGCAGGGTAACCTGACCCCGAGAGTAGGGTAACCTTGTCCAGCGGACTAGTTAACTTTTCCCTGTTACCCTGCCTATCCCGGCGCCGGTGATAGACCTTTCTGACCTGTCTTTAGTTACCGGGCCTAGCCGAGCAACTGCCCCTTCCTAAGTCCCTAAGTATGCTGACCAGCCAATTCTGTTCATTCTCGCAGCCCGGGCCATCGGGTCTCCATAGGTCAAGTACTTACTTGCCTGCCGGTTCCTATCAGTTCGCCTCCTGGCTACCTGTATCGGTATAGGTTCCGTTTGCCATAGCCCATGTACGCTGGGTTGTTACACATATGTACACTCATAATAGAATTATTATAGGTATACTCCACTAACAGAAATGGTTGATGCCAATCATACTGGTCATAGTTCATGAAACTTCATTGATAACCTTCTAGCACTTGGTTGATTCTTTCTGTCTGTCCATCAATTTGTGGGTGATATGTGGTTGACATTTTCTACTTAATCCCAAGAAGCTTGTAGAGACTTTCCCAGAATTCTCTAGCAAGCTTTGCATCCATATCTGATATGATTTCCTTCTGTAGCCCATGTAGCTTCTATACTTCGCAAAGGAAGACCTGGGCTTTGTTCTCTGCCATTGTATTCGCTTTAAGGCATATGAAGTAGGCCGTCTTGTTAAGTTAGTCGATTACTACCATGATCTGAGTGTTTTCTTCCAACTCTGCTAACTAGGTAATTCAAGTTGGCTGAGATTAAAGTCCACACTGCATATACTATTTCCTACTGCTGTAGAAACCTATACCTTATATGCTATAGCACATTGTTATATTTATACTAATCACAGAACTATACGTAGTCGTTTCTCCTTTCTACAAGTTCTTTCCCATAGAAGTTTCATGTTATGATTTCTACTGTCTTTTCTTAACTGAAATACCCTGCCACCTTGTACTCATGGCTACTTTGAGCAATCAGTATCTGCAGAACTTTATCTTTTGACCTGAATAGCTGCCCCTTGTAATATAGGAGGTTATCCACTAAAGTTCCCTGCATTAGCATTTCCTTTCTCTCATCTTGAAACCTTTCCCACTCTTCCCTTCTTATCCTCTAGTTGTGATCTGCCATCCCCTTGGTCTCCAACTGTCTCAGGAAATGAGTATCAAATTTTGGTGCTGCAGCCTTAATAACTACCATGTTCAAAAGTACAGTCTCCTCCATTGTTAGGACCTTATGTGTCCCCTGAACAAACTTGTCAAACTGTTGGTTTATCTCCTTTTCCTCTTTCTGTGAAATGGTTTTCGTTTCAGCCTCAACTACACCGATTTCCATGCTTCCAAATCCCTTCTGGCCTCTTTTGGTATTGTCTAGCTCCCTTTCTTCATGGAGTTCTCTATCATGAATAAGTTTCATTACAAACTGCACAACTCACCCTCTATTTCCTACATGGTAGTTTTGATCCTTTGAATTGAATAGCGATACGTTTACACCTCTGTGGTAATCTCCGTCTATAACTCCTGAGCTGACCATGGTTCCATGACAGACTACGAGGCCAGTCCTGGGAGTGACCCATCCACACATTCCTACTGGTAATAAAAGTACTATTCTGGTGGATACCATCACTGGTTAGGGAATAGGTATTGCAGTCCCTTCAATGAGATAAACATTATCTTCTACCACTTCACTGGAGCCACTGGTTGGAATCAGAGCTTTCCGATGTAACTTCCTAGCCTGGGTGTATGCTGGTTCACGTACCTTCTAGCTTGGACCAGTCTCTTCCTTCTTTCCTACTACTATAACCATAACCTGCTTGAGATGTGCTGGGTTTATGATTGCAAGCTGCTTGCTTTTGCTCAGCTCCCTTCTCGGGATGGTACTCTGGCTATCTACTTAATATATCCAGTTTTCTGCCACTCAACACTTACTGGTACACCATTTTGAACTTAAATCCGCTAACTTGTTTGCTTATGTAATCTGTCTGGCACTCCAGAGCTTGCTTATGAGGAAGTATTGTAGATTCTGATGATCAGTAAATACCATGATTGGTTCCTTGGTTCCTGCAAACTAGTGACACTTCTCTTTCAACAGTTCAAGTATGACTGACAACTCTTTATGATAGATATCATAGTTGTGTTCAGCCGAGTTAAGCTTTTAACAGTGAAGCGCAATAGGGTGTACTCTGTTCTCGATATATTGTGACAGTATACATCTCTGCACAGAATAACTAGTGTCTATTTCCACTATCGTATTTCAGTCTGTGTAGAAGTGTACTAAGATAGGGGTACTTATAAACTGTTCTTTCTGGAACTTGAATGCCTCCTCCTGCTCTGTTCTCTAAGCAAACCCTTTTGGGTTACCCTTTAACAATTCCATTATAAGGTTACAAGTCCTCAAGGAATCCTTGATAAATCTATATTAGAAATTTGCATATCCCGTGAAGATTAGTATGTCCTTTACCGACTCAGGTCTCTTCTATTCCCTTGTGGCTTTGATCTTTCAATCACTCATAGTCATCTCCTCCCTCTTCACTATGCATCCCAGAAATTCTATCATCTTGGTATGAAATACTGCTTTAGTGATAGATACTTCTAGCTAGTATTTCCGTAACTCAACTAGTACTTTCTTCACAAGTTTAACCTATTCTTCCCCCTTCTTTGAATAGATCCAGACATTATCTATATATATAACAACTCCTAAATTATTAAATCTTTGCAGAACAACATATATCATGTCTTGAAAGGTAGCAAGTGGATTCCGCTACCCAAATGGCATTATGTGGTATTTCTAATGGCCATACTGATATCAGAAGGCAGTTTTCCATTCATCCTTCTTTTTTATGCATGTCAAGTGGTACCTATCCTTCCGGTCCAACTTGGTAAAAATACGTGATCCAACCACTCTATCTCTGAGTTCACTCCTGAGTGGTATTGAATCCTTGTTAGTAATTACAACTTTGTTTAGCCCCTAGTAGTCTATGCAAAGTTTCAGATGAGCATCTGGCTTGGGTACAGCTAATAGAGTTGTACTGGCTGGTGACTGACTTGGTAGTATCTTTCACTTACATAGTATTTTGTCAAGATACCCATGCAATACCCATGGTTCATGTTTGGATAATAGGTATAGAGGCCTCCATGTAGAATTCTTACCTTCTACAATTTTGATTACATAATCAAAGGTCTTAGGACTTAGGAGCCGTTCCACTGCCTGTGGCAGGAAGAGATCGGCACACTCCTGGCAGAGTTTTGGCAGTATCTCTAAGACCACGGTCTCTGGGTCCTCTGAACCCACTATCTAGCCCACTTATTGCACTGCAGGGTGCAAGGCAACTGTCTTATCCCACTTAATACAAATATCTTGATCCTCTAGCTCCAGATATTGCCTGCATCACTTAGCCATGAATGCCCATCAGGTTGCATCATCTATACATCATATAGGATACTGGCAATGATACCAGCCAAAAGGTATTATCAGATCATGTATCTTCTAGCTCATGACATTGCAAGTAATTTCTAAACCATTTCAGTTAGCCTCAATCACTAGTCCCACGGGGGTAGTATAGCTTCTTCCTGCATGTTGTGAGTATGTATCATTAAAAACTGTTATATTAAGTTGGTTTTCCAACTGAATTGTTACTAGTCCTATTCTTTAGACTAGCATATCTTTTATAACACAGATCCGGAAGCCTAAGTCTAAGAACAGGCAAATCAGTACTTGTTCAACTTGCACTCTTAAGTATGGTGTGCCTTCAGGGCACTTATGGTGTATTGGAGTTGGGGCTTAAGTCTTCTGTTATTTTGATTCCACAATAGTGTTACCTTGTTTTTGTTTAAAAGACATTTGTTTAGGGCATTTAATATTCTTGGGAGTTTGTTATTATGCCTGCACAATTTTGGCCATTCTGGCCTCCTCAGACAAACTTGGTTACTGGTGGGTATGTATCTCATTTCTTGCTATCTTTTCCTGCAATAACAATATTTGATCCTACTGGTAAATACCACTAGTGTATAGAGAAGTCAGTGATCTTTCCAACCCAGCTTTAGGTCTTGGACTCCTGCTATTGCGTAGGATCTAAGGCATACCTGCTGTAATAGACAGCCTCAGTGTGGGGTCAAAGATGTATAGTTCAAGGCACATCACTATAGGATCGACCAGGAAAGGGTATAGGTATACAAACAATGACATGTTTGTATCAAGGCTTCAGGGAGTTAAAGATAGGGTCTCGGGGTTCAGGGTCAGGGTTCATGGATTCCAGTGATGTGAAGAAGAAACAATTATATAATTTCCAAGTACAGGCATAGATAGGAAACTACCATGTTGCATAAAGAAAGTAAATCTCAAAGGTGCATACCCCTTTATACAACAATGGAAAATCTTCTGCTGAGAAATTCTAATACGCCTAACCAATTCCTCCTGTGGAGTAGCAATATTCTAGCTGTTTTATGGAGGTTCTATTATATGAGACCTCAGCGAAGCAACCCTTTCTATCACGATGCAACTGTCCCAACCAAGATCTCTATAGATGCAATCAACACCCCAATATCATTGGACCCCTGCCATGCAGTGGTGACAGTGGCTCCCCTCCACTACAAGAAAGCTCTCAAAAGTGCATCTTTATTATTCCGGAGGGGGACCTGGCTTATTCTAGTAGTGGCGATAGAACCTATTGACCATGAACAAGCCATTGATGGTCTCCGCCGATTCTCTGGTAGCTTCCTTATACCCTCTCTACTTAATCAGGTATCTCGGCTATCTCCGAATCATTTTGGAATTGTCAACCCCTATCACCTGCCATTCTTCCTCCGTATCGTCTTCCACCGGTGGTAGTAGTGGTACAATCTGTCCCGGATGCGAGTTGTTATCAGCAAGTTCAAGAAAGGAAACATGAGACATATGGTGTATCCTTATCAATGCAGGAAGCTTAAGAGAGTAGGGAGGAGTGCATATCTATGCAGTGACTGGATAGGAGCTGAGACCCTTGTTATCAGGTTTCTGAGAGGGTCAGCATATTTGGATATTTCTTGCATTGAGCCAAACTTTGATTCCAATACTGAAATGGGGGGCTGGTAGGCCTGCTTGATCGGTGTACTCCTGTTGGTGATCCTGGGCATAGGGTATTTCAGAATGGAGGTGATTGCAGATGTCCCTCAGGCACTGAACAAACTTCTCTGCCTCTGATACCTCTTATAGTCCCTCCAGAGCATTCAGAAAGTCCATCCAGGGGTCCAACCATGTTTGGCCAAGAATGGGGACGGACTAGTAGACTCTAAGGCATCGTTGTTGGCCACAAATTATGCTATGGGAAGCCAAAGAGACCCGTTGTCCTGTTAGTAGTTGATGTAGGCGTGTTGGTATTGTCCCATAATGGTATTTATTCTTTTGGTCTGGCCCTTAGTCTGGGGATGGAATGTCGTTCAGAGCTTTGGGGACACCTACAGGTGATTATGGACTACTTGCCAGAACTCTAAGGTAAACTGAGTGCCATGGTCTGAGGTGATAGTGGCAGAAAGACTATGGTGATTCCACATATGATTGAGGTACAATTTGGCCATAGTAGGAGCATTGATTGTTGTCTAGCAGCAGATCAGGGGGCACAACTTGGTTAACCTATCCACAATAGCCAGGATGGCATCGTTGTCCAGACTCCACGGTAGGCCAGTAATGGAACCTATGAAGACATGTTCCCAAGTCTTGTTGGAGACGCGCAGGCGAGGCACTATGCTGAATAGGGCGTGGCATGAGGTGTGATCCTGTTGGTATGTATGACAGTTCTTCAAGACAGGACCTATGTCTTGATACATGGCAGGCGAGTGAAAATGATGGAAAGCCAATTAGTGGGTTTTGGCCCTACTAGGAGACCGTGTAGCAGGGTTGTCATGGGTTTCTTAGATTACTCACAGTCACAATACTTCCCAGAAGAGTACGTGTAGATGGTCACTGAACTGCAGCTGGTTCCCATCCCTCTGGCATTCTGTAAGCAAGATGAGATGGGAATGGCGGTCACCTTGGTCCCATACTTTCAGACTCTGTGTTGGCGTCTTGTCAGTATCATATCCCTTCTGCCAAAGATGTTGCAGTGGAGATTCCTCTGTGAGGAGCATGATGTTCACCAACAAACCCATAGCATGGGGCTTTAACTCTGCCTGTATCTGAGGTACTGGTTGTGGCTCTTGCTCTTCCTCGGTTAGCTCTTGCATCCAAGTTAAGGCATCTACTTTTCCATTAAGCTTTCCTGGCCAGTATTTGTTATTATAGTCAAATTGAGTAAGGAGGTCTGACCACTGGGTTTGTCTACAGTTCAAGAGTAGCTGGGTGGTGAAGGATGCTAGGTTGATATGGTCCGTTAGGATCGTGACCTTGCAGCCAATCAGGTAGTGTCTCTGGTCCTCACAAGTAGAGGCTATGGCCATGGGTTCCAGGTCATAGATGTCATAGTTGCAGTCAGCCGGGCTACGCTTATGATAATAGAAGGCTATAGGGCAGATGTAATGGGGGCACCCCTAGGAAGATGGAGCCCAAGGTTGCGACTGCACCGAACAACTGCAAACTTGTGGCCAAAGGTTCACACAAACGTAAGAGTAAAGTAAATGGTAAAACTTAATATCATTAAGCCTGATGCTTCACTGAATTAAGGTCGCGAGAGGATTGATTGTTGGAGTAGGAGAGTTCTCGCATAGACTTTTAGGTAGTTTTATCTTATGCCAGAAACTCCCCCACCAGTTTACTCCAACCATTCGAGCATACCCTTCTCCGCTAAGAGTGGTCCGACATGTCTCCTGGCACACCGCTCGGGCATGCATGTGTCGACATACTCTAGTCGATGTTCACCTAATGCGGTTATCGTTTCTGTGGCGCACATCCATTTTGCCCTCTGGAGTGAAAACCTCTGCACCTCGGTGTCTTGCCGGTGCCTAATGGTCCCGAGACCTGATGAACTGGACTATCTATGACACCCTGCCCCTGTGCATTGATTTCTACTTGGCCCTGGAAGCTACCGTGAGTGGTTTATCCATCTACTATTCACGAGTCTTGCGCTTCCGGTGTCTTCCGCAGAATATGGTAATCTAGGCGGGGTCCACGGAGCAATACCCATGACCACTACCTCGGATCCACCTCACCTGTGGTAGGAATTACACTTTCAGTATCTCTGCACTTCGCTTTCAGAGCCTATGGCCTTGGGGGAACCTGCTGGCTTGGTAGGTGTAAAACCCTCCCAGCCGCCCTGGCACCACCCCAGACTACCTTCAGGATGCCCACAGTTAACTCCCGTTAACTGCGTCGGCTTTGGTCCATTTTACTCTGAACAACTTGGAGGAGGCATTCCACATTCCACCCTATGCCCTCTTGTATGTCCTGCGAACCGCATACAGTCAACCGGAGAGCAGCGACATATATGGTATTGCAAGCCAGTCAGCAAAGATCCTTCTTTGCTAGACTGCACCCAACTACGCAACCATCAGCCTATGACATCCGGGCCTCAAGGCAGGGCCGGAAGGGTATGGTAAAAATAATGTCTCCACTTTACAGCTTCTTCGGAGCTGCCTAGCTCGCTCAATAGCATCTCCTGGAACCTCCGCTTCTGCTATTACGCATGGCTTCGCATGACAACCATTCCAGTCATTTTTCCTGAACTCCCCCAGGGACTTCATATTGATAGGTAGAGTAACTCAGGACCTTGGACAGTGCAAGCCAAGCCCCAAGGCAGAGTAACCAGGTCCTGAGGCTAGGGTAACCTTGTCTGGTGGATAAGATGACTTTTTCCTGTTATCCTGTCTATTCCGTTACGGGAGATGGACACTTCTGACCTTTCTCCGGATACCTGGCCAAGCTGCTTAACTGCCACTTCCGAGGTCCCTAAGTACACAGACACTGCTCCCGGGTGCACCCATGTGCCTAAGTACCTGGCCAGCCAATTCTGTTCATTCTCGGAGCCCGGGCCATCAGGTCTCTGCAGCTCAAGTACTCACTTGCCTGCTTGTACCTACCGGTGCGCCTTCTGGCTACCTCTATGGGTGTAGGTTCCGAGTGCCATAGATCATGTATGCTGGGTCGCTACATCATTCCCCTCCTCTGTGTGGTCCATCCTGGACCATTAGTGTCATCTCTGGTTTTCGCGACTTGATTGCCCAAGACCCTATGGTCCCCGGGCTTGGACTGATATCTTTGCTGGAAATCCTGAATGGCCTGTAACCCGGTTGCTTCTGGCATCTCATAGGGCTGCCATGAATTCCCCTTGGCTCCGTCGCCTGCACATGAAACCAGGTACAGGACCAAGGGCAACCGAAACTTCGCCTTTGCTCCTGCGTACTATCGACTGTCTACAACAGGTACAATAATGTAACTTGGCTCATTCTTCAAAGGTTCCGGCATAGGGACTTCCTTGACCCTACCTGATCCTGGGTCCTCACTATAGGGTTCGAGCAACTTGACCTTGAAAACCGGATGGCTGCTCCCTCTAGTGGGCAGTTGGTGTTCCTAGGCTCGGTTACCCGCCCGATGTTTGCACTCGAAATGTCCAAATATCTGGTGGTCTAGTTTCCCCATTGGACGTGTGGTGCGCATCTTCTTTCGGTTTAACATTACGCGGTCCGCTTTCTCTGGTCGCCCAGTGTCCACATCCTTCAAGTGAACAGGGTCTGGTAATAGCAACCTTTTCTGGTCATTCCATTTTGGTTGCCTTTCTTGTGCCTGTTGAACTGTTTCTCGAATCTCTTGCCAGGTTCCTTCCCCTTCCTCAACCAGGAGCTCTGTGCTAGGGTGTATTCCCTGATTATCAGACACCACACCCGACCCATTTGTCCTGGGGTTCAACCCATAATTGATCACCAATGGTGACAACCGGGTGGATTCCAATGTTGAGGTGTTGTACGCATACTTTGCAAGGAGTAGTAGCGAAACCCAATCATCCTGTTGGTAGCAACAGTAACTACGCAAGTACTGCTCCAGTGTCTGATCAACCCTCTCGGTTTACCCATCAGTCTCCAGGTGGAATGCAGGCGAAATGCTTAGTTTTACTTACAACAAGTGCATCAGACTTATCCCGAACTTGGATGTGCATCATCTGTTTTGGTTAGAGATGATTGACTCTAGGAGTCCATGCAGGTGCCAAACTTTCTGCAGGAATTACAAGGGAAGCTCCTTGATCGGTACCTCAGTGGTCGGGGGTATAAAAGGTGCTATTTTTGAGCATCTGTCCACTATGACCCAGATCTTGGTATACCCTTCTGACTCGGGCAGCACTACAATGAAGTCTATGAAATCGCTGTCCACGGCCGCATAGGAATATCAATAGGTTCCAGCAGACCAAACTTCTTGTGCCTAATTGACTTATTTCTTTGGCAAGCATCACATGTTCACACATAATTGGTGATGTCCTCATCCATCTTAGGCTAATAGAAGTTAGTCCTAACCCTGCCAATGGGGTTGTAAGTCCAAAAGTGTCCCGCGATTTGGGAGTCATGTGCAGCCTTCATGATTGTCAGCTTCAAATTCCAGCACTTGGGAACATACCCCCTGTTCTGGTACCGGAGTAAGCCCTTTTACATCGCAAAGTGTCGGTCGACCTCCTTCTCACCAGCGGTCGTTGCCTTCAGGATTCTTAAGTATTCCTGGTCTTCTTTTATCGCTACCTGCAGTTGATCCAAGGAGGGCAACTGGAGCTGAAACCCTTGGCACACCTCCAACACCTGTGGTCGCAAGATGTTCCATTTCTGGCTCCCATCCTACCCTCCAAGGCGAAAAAAAGACTGTGGCAGAAAATCACTCCCCCCTTCAGGGCAGTAGCCCCTACACCACGACAAGCCATCTGCCTTCTCATTCAACCATCCTTCTTGGCAAACCACCTGGGAGTTAAAGGGTTGCAGGAACTCAGCCCAGCAGTGCTGCCTTCGGTTAAGGAACTTGGTACTATCAAAGTACTCCAAATTCTTATGATCCATATAGATCACCAACTGGTCTGTTACCCAGCGTAGCCGATAATCCCACTTCTAGAATGCTACCATGATGGCAGTCATTTTCTTGTCATGGACATCGTAATTAATCCCCGCTGTGTGAAACTTCATACTATGATAGGCAACTGGATGCTATCTCTCATCTTAATAAAACTAGGAGAGGATGGCTTCTAATACAAAGTCACTAGTGTCAGTTTCCAGCTGGGTTGGCCGTTCAGGGTCAAAATGTGCTGGGATAGGTTTGGATGTAAACGCCTGCTTCAAATGGTTGAAGACCTGCTCACACACAGGTGTCCATTCCCATCAGACATCCTTCTTGGTCAAGTCCGTCAGAGGTTTTGCTATCATGCTAAAACCTTCTGTGGGCTGATGATAGAAGTTAGCAAAGCGCATAAAGCTTTGAACCTCACCGACGCATATCGGAGGTGCCCAATCCCTGATTGTTTGCACCTTCTCCGACAACATAGAGATCCCCATGTCAGAGATCTTGTATCCGCGGAATTCTACCTCCTGTTGCTGGAAACTGGACTTCTTCATGCTTACGCATAGTCTGGCTTTCCGCAACTCCTCCATCACGTGCCTTACCATCTTGATATCCTCTTCCATAGTTTCGGAGTAGATCAGGATGTCATCTATATATACAATAACACCTTCATCCATAAGGTCCCGGAAGACCTCCTTTATCATGGTCTGGGAAGTTGCCTCCCCGTTACACAACCTGAACGGCATGACTGTGTATTCATACAGTCCATATCTGGACCGGAAGGCCATCTTCCCTTCCTCACCTTTGGCCATCCTCCGCAGGTAGTAGCCGTTCTTGACGTCCAACTACGTGAACACAGCGGCTTTTGCTAACCTATCTCGCTGTTCATTTGTCGATGGTAGAGAATACTTACTCCTGACCATGATTTTGTTCAGCCCTTGGTAATCTATTACCAGTCTTAACATACCATCTGGTTTAGGTATGAAGAGGATAGGGGCTGCTGCCGAGGCACTGGATCGGCGTAGCATTCTCATTTGCAGCATTACATTGAGATATTCCTAGAGTGCCTTAAGCTACTTCTCTGATAATGGATGGATACGCCAAAACGGAGGTTGAGTCACGGGTTACAACTCGATTGTATGATCGTACTTGCAGTGCTCCGGTAGCGCCTCAATCGATTCTTGACTGAAGATATCCCCACAATCCTTATATTCGGAGAGTAGCTTAACCGTAATGTTCGTACCCTCCTCATTTGAGAATTGTACAATTCCTAGCATGGATACATTACCAGTATCTTCGGCTAGTAACTCTTAATCGGTCATGAACACCAACCGCCGCTACTCTGCCAGGCAGTTAGTATTTGCAAAAAATCTGAGCCAGTGGTTCGTGATCCTGTCTTCCAATCTATGTCGGGGTTATGGTCCTTTAACCAAGACATAGGTTGGTACCCATCCACCTTGGTGTCGGGCATTGCAGTGACTTCAAACCGCATCTCATTATGGTGGTTGCCGATTTTCATCCCTAATGATTTGGTATAGTGCAGACCTGACCCAGGAATGTGATTACTGCTTGCCTCCCTTCTTGGCACATGCACCTTTCGCCATAGACAATGTGCCTGGGTCTGTTTAACCCACCTGCTGCTAAGCACCAACCCAGTAGCTCCGCTATCGAGTAGCTGGAGTGCTACCATGCTTACCTGTCGAGCTCTAATTTTCCTGTCTAACCTTACCCGCAGGTAGACAGACTTGGTGTGAGGAGGCAAGTTGTCCAGCTTCTGCCTCTTTTCTTGTCTTAGGGACTTAGTCATCTTGGCTTGGAATTTTGAGGTCTTGCCTCTTGAGACAAGAGCGGCCACAACAGGTCGGTAAACGTTAACGGGTTGGGATTCGTTTTATCAATAGCTCGTGTGTTTACTATCACGCCAGCGTGATTTCAGGTACTAAACCCTCCTCAGGTAAACTTGGAAAAAACCCTGTTTATTTGATCAAGTCCTGCCTAACACTTTCTACTTGCGCTAAACATAACAATTTTCCTGAGGTGGGTAGAGATCCACTGTCAGACTGGTTCCAAGCGAAGCATCCTTGCTTCCCCAATGTCCAGCGCCTCCTGTAGCATGACTTCACCCAGCCTGAACCGAAATAATGTCCTATGACTTGCCCATCTAGCTAAGGAAATCCTGAACGAAATGCAGATAACAAGCAAAAGGAAATAACCGGGAACCCAACAAAGGAGAGATAGTCCAGTCCACCGCGCATAGCCCGTAACATCTACCTGCCCACACCACTTGGATGCAGTCAGTATCAGGGTTGTTCATGTAGTAGAGTGGTACTTACCCATCCCAGAAGCCACTTCTGTGATTTCTTTCCCTCTATCCCTCATGGGTCTCTGGATATGGATTCGTAAGGTTATGCCTTATATAGAATGGGTTCTTACCTATTCCAAGCCATCAGTATCCACCTCCATGATCTGAGGGGATCCCTGACGGAGTTCAAGTATCTTTGACGAGGAAGCTCGAGGGGGCGCTTCGATGTGGATTAGCCACCTATCCGTTCCTGTAGGTGCTCTTACTAGCGCTGACCATCACAACCCAGGAGCCTGTTTGGATGAACTAATGACTGCGGCCGCTGCGGTACACTTTCTCCAGAAGTGACCTATTCGCCCACACTTGGTGCCCTGGTTGTGCTTTCTCCGACATTCCATCACAGTCGACAGCATTTCTTTATACGCCATTGCATACTCAGAAGTTGCCAGCTTTGCCTGTTTCCCTGCCTTGAAATTGGTCAGTTTTGCAGGCCTCTGGTTCTGTCTGCCCGAACCTTTATCCTTCTTTTTAAACCACACTGAGGTTGATGACCTATCATCCTTCTTTTCCCTTGGCTGAGACCATTGGACAGGGTGGATAACAGGGTTATGGAACTGGGTGTCGTCTTCCAACATCTGTTCCACTTTCCGTAGAAGACCAACATAGTCATTCAAGTCCATTGGATAGGACTCCTGAAGTGCCCACACATCTCCGACCTCTTGGGTAATACTTGACCGTACCTTATCTCATACCTGCATTGGGTCTGTATAGCTAAGCTTATACATGTAGTCAATTATCTTGTCCAGGTGCTCATGGGATGTGAGGGGGCTTCATGACCAGATCACGCCACTCGAGAAGGGACTGGTCTCGTTCCGCTTAGTCAGTGCTGGAACTCCCTTCAATTGGTTCCCGGAATCCTTTCCACGTTCTCGATAGGTTACAGTGGTTAACTGGAACTCCAGTACGCTGGGCTACCCCCTTGTTGATGTGGGAGTACAGCCTGAGATACCGTGTTTGTGGGGTGTCTTCTAAGATGAGGATCACCAGGTTTACCTTGTTCATATCGGTCCCCCTGCACCAGCCAAAATACTTGAACGTAACCTCCACCAGCGTCAGCAAGCTGGCAAGTTCGGTGACCTTTCTCTTAAACACTGGAATGCCACTCAGCTTTTCCAGCATCCTGTGCCGTGGGCTTAAGGATGGCCATGAGGTCGATCTGGTCCACAGTTTTCTTGCTAGATTCTTAGCTCAGCGGTCACATTGTCGTTTCTTCTCATCGCTCTGATCATCCTTGTGAGCGCCGGGAAAGGGATTCAAAGCAGTAAGAGAATCAGCATCATCATCATCCGAACTATCATGGTCAGAGTCTCCTGAGTGACCTCCTGCTCGAGCTATACCCCCTCCAGGTGGCCCATTCCCATCTCCAATACCCCGGGCATTTCCGCCTGGGGTTTCCTGTGGTCCATCATACCCATCAAACCATTCCTCCTGGCCAGCCTGATGACGGAATGCGGGCACCCCTAGGAAGATAGATTCCAAGGTTGCGACATCACCAAACAACTTCAAACTTAGCACCAAAAGTTCACAGAGATGTAAGAGTAAAGGAAACGGTAAAACTTAATATTGTTAAGCCTGACCCTTCACTCAATTAAGGTCTCGAGAGGATTGATTGTTGGGGGAGTAGAGTTCTCGCATGGACTTTCAGGTAGTGTTATCTTATGCCAGAAACTCAGCCCTCAGTTTACACCAACTATTCGAGTGCACCCTGCTCCGCTAAGGGTGGTCCGACATGTCTGCTTACACACCCTTCGGGCATGCATGTGTCGACACACTCTAGTGGGCGTTCACCTTATATGGTTATCGTTTCTGCAGTGCATTTCTATTTGGCCCGCCGGAGTGAAAACTCCTTCGCATCGGTGTCTTGCCAGTGGCTAACAGTCTAGACACCTGATGAACCGGACTGTCTATGACACCCTTCCTATGTGCATGGATCTCTACTTGACCCCAGAAGCTACCCTGAGTGGTTTATCTACCTGCTATCTACAAGTCTCGGGCTTCCGGTGTCTTCCGCAGGACACAGTGGTCCGGGAGTGATCCAATGGGCGCTACCCATGACCTCTACCTCGGATGCACCTAACCTGTGGTAGGAATCATCCTTTGGGTGTCTCTGCACTTCCCTTTCAGAGCCTATGACATTGGGGACACTTTCGGGCTTGGTGGGTGTAAAACTCTCGCAGACGCCCAGACAACACCCGGGACTGCCTTAGGGACCCCACCGGTTAACACTCGTTAACTCCATCAGTATTGGGCCATTTTCACTCTGAACAACTTGGTGGCGGTACTCCACCCTCCATCCTTTGCCCCCCTGTCTATCCTGCGAACGGTCTACGGTCGACTGGACAGCACCAACACATACGGTGTTGCAAGCAGGTCGCCATAGATTCCACTTTGCTAGACTGCACACAACAGCGCAACTGTTTGCCCATGACGTCCAGGCCTCAATGCGGGGCCGGAGGGGTATGATGGGAATAATGTCTCCAATTTGCAGCCTCTTCGAAGCTGCGTAGCTCACCCACTAGCATCTCCCGGAACTCCAGATTCCAGTATTATGCATGGTTTCGCGTGACCAACATTCCACTCATTTTTCCCGAATTCTCCCAGGGACTTCGTATTGAAAGGTAGGGTAACTCAGGACTTTGGGCAGGGTAACCCAGCCCCATGGCAGGGGAACCTGATCCAGAGGGTAGGGTAGCCTGTCCGGTGGACAAGATAACTTTTCCCTGTTATCCTCTCTATCCCGTCGCCGGAGATAGACACTTCTGACCTTTCTCCAGTTACCCTGCCTAGCTGAGTAAGCACCCCTTCAGAGATCCCTAAGTACGCTGACACCCAATTCCGCTCATTCTCTGCGCCCGAGCCATTGGGTCTCCCTAGGTCAAGTACTTACTTGCCTGCCAGTTCCTACCAGTTTGCCTTCTGGCTACCTGTATGGGTATAGGTTCTGTTTACCATAGCTCATGTATGCTGGGTAGTTACATCACTCCCCTCTTCTCTACAGTCCGTCCCAGACCACTAGCGTCGTCTCTTATTTCCGCGACTCAATTCCAGCAAGACTCTATAGTCCCTGGGCTTGGACGGATATCTTTGGTGGATATCCGGAATGGCCTGTAAGCGGGTCCCTTCTATCATCCCACAGGGCTCCCTTGAATTCTCCTCAGCCCTGTAGCCTTCCCATGAAACCAGGTACCGGACATAGCGCGACGGAAACTTCCCCTTCGCTCCTCCGTACCATCGACAGTCCACAACAGTTTCAATAATGTAACTGGGCTCATTGTCCACTAGTTCTGGGGTAGGGACCTCCTTGACCCTACCTGCTGCCGGATCTTCACGATAGGGTTCGGGCAACGTGGTATTGAAAACTGGTTGGATGCTACATCTTGTGGGCAGTTGGAGTTCGTAGGCTTGGTTACCCACTTGGTGTCTGACCACGAAAGGGCCAAATACCCAGTGGTCCAGCTTCTCCATCGGATGCTTCGTGCTGATGTTCTTTCAGTTTACCATCATGCCATCCGCTTTCCGGGCCCGCCCAGCGGTCACAACCTCCCAGGTAAAATAGTCTACTGATGGGAACCCTTTCTGGTTGTGCCACTTCTGCTGCCTTTTCTGTGCCCACTGAATCATTTCTCGCATCTCTTCCAAGGTCCCTTCCTATTCCTTAAACAAGAGCTCACTGCCAGGGTGTATTCCTTGCTCATCAGACATGATACCAGACCGGTTTGTCCGTAGGTCATATCCATAATTGATCTCTAACGGTGTCAACCTGGTGGATCCTGATGTGGAGTTGTTGTACATATACTCCGCAAGGGGTAGTAGCGAAACCCAATCATCCGGTTGGTAGGAACAGCAACTACGCAAGTATTGGTCCAGTGTCTGATTAACCCTTTCGGTTTGCCCATCAGTCTCAGGGTGGAATGCAGTAGGAACGCTTGGTTTCACTTGCAACAAGTGCATCAGACTCATCCAGAACTTGGATGTGAATCGGCTATCTCAGTCAGAGATGATTGACTCGGGGAGTACATGAAGGTACCAAACTTCCTTCCGGAATGTCAACGCAAGGTCCTTGATCAGTACGTCAGTGGCCAGGGGTATGAAATGTGCCATTTTCGAGAATCTGTCTACTTTGACCCCGATCTTGGTATACCCTGCAGACTCAGGCAGCGCTACAATAAATTCCATTGAAATCGCTGTTCATGGCTGCAAAGGAACATCAATAGGTTCCGGCAACCCGAACCTCTTGTGCCTGATGGACTTATTTCTTTGGCACGTATCACATTTCTGTATGTAGTCGCTGATGTGCTCATCTATCTTAGGCCAATAGAAGTTCGCCCTAACCCTGCCAATGGTCTTGTAAGTCCCCAAGTGTCCCGCGATTCGGGAGTCATGTTCTGCCTTCATGATTGTCTGCTTCAGATTGTGACCCTTAGGAACATACCACCTGTTCTTCTATAGGAGTAAGCCCTTTTCCGTCGTGAAATGTCGGTCAATCTCTTTGCCACCGGCAGCGGTTGCCTTCAGGTTCCTTAAGTATTTCTGGTCTTCGGCTATCGCTACCTGCAGTTGATTCAAATAGCAAGACTGGAGCCGAAGTCCTTGGCATACCTGCAACACTTGTGGCCGCAAGATGTCCCGTTCCTGGCTCCCAAACCACTGTCTGGGGCAAAAAAACAACTGTGGCGGAAAATCACCCCCTCCCTTCAGGGCGGTAGTCCCTACGCCGCGACAAAGCATCCGCCTTCTCATTCAACCGTCCTTCTCGGTAAACCACCTTGAAGTTAAAGGGTTGCGGGAATTCAGCCCAGCGGTACTGCCTATGGGTAAGGACCTTGGTACTGTTACAGTACTCCAAATTCTGATGATTCCTATAACTCACCAATTGGTCCATTACTGAGCCTAGCAGATGATCCCATTCCTTGAATACCGCCACAATGGCAGTCATTACCTTATCATGGACATCGTAATTAGTCTGCCCCGCATGCAACTTCTGACTATGGTAGGCCACTCGATGCCATCTCTCATCTTCACAGAACTAAGAGAGGACGGCTCCTAATGCCAAGTCACTAGTATCAGTTTCCTGCCAGGGTTGGCCGTTCAGGTTCAAAATGTGCAAAGATAGGTTGGGACGTAAAGGCCCCACTTCAAATGGTTGAAGGCCTGCTCACACGCAGGTGTCCATTCCCATCGCACATCTTTCTTTGTCAAGTCTGTCACTGGTTTCACCATCTTGCTGAAACCCTCTGTGAATGGACGATAGAACTTGGCAAAGCCTATAAAGCTTTGCACGTCAACGATGCATATTGGAGGTGCCCAATCCCTGATTGTTGGGACCTTCTCCAACAATATACGGATCCCCATATCGGAGATCTTGTATCCGCAGAATTCAACTTCCCGTGGGTGGAAACTGGACTTCTTCATGCTCACGCCTAGTCTGGCTTTCCACAATTTCTCCATCACAGGTCTCACTATCAAGACGTGCTCTTCCATAGTTTCGGAGTAGATCAGGTTGTCATCCATATACGCAATGACTCCTTCATCCATGAGGTCCCAGAATTCATCGCTTGTCATGCTCTGGAAAGTTGCCGGGGTGTTACATAACCCAAACAGCATGAGCATGTATTCATACAGTCTATATCTGTACCGGAAGGCCGTCTTCCATTCCTCACCCTCTGCCATCCTCTGAAGATACTAGCTGTTCTTCAAGTCCAACTTAGGGAACACAACGGGTTTTCCTAAGCTATCGCGCAGTTCATTCATCAATGGTAGAGGGGACTTACTCTTAGCCGTAATTTTGTGCAGCCCTGAGTAATCTATTACCAATCTCATTGCACCATCTTGTTTCGGCACAAAGAGGATAGGGGCTGGTGCCAAGGAACGGTATTGCCGTGGCTTTCCCGTTCGCAGCATGTCATTGAGATATTCCCGGAGTGCCTTCAGCTCCGTTTCCGATAACGGATGGGTAGGCCTGAATGGAGGTTGAGTCCCGGGTTGTAACTCGATCATGTGGTCATAATTCCAGTACTCCATTAGTGCCTCAATCTGTTCTGGACTGAAGATATCCCCATAGTTCTTATACTGGGGGAGTAGCCGAACCGTAATTTCGGCACCTTCCTCAGCAGGGAATTGCACAATTCCTAATAGGTACACCTTACTAGGGTCTTCGGCTAGTAACTCTTTATCGGTCATGAACACAAACCGCTCCTGCTCTGCCAGGCAGTCAGCCTTGCCGAAATCTGAGCACCAGGCTAGTGATCCTGTCTTCCAACCTATGTTGGGGTTATGGCCTCGCAACCAAGATATAGGTAGGTACCCATCCACCTTAGTGTCGGGCATATCTGCGACTTCAAAGCGCATCTCATTGTGGTAGTCACCTATCCTCATATCTAATGACTTAGTATAGTGTAGACCTGACCCAGGAATGTGATTACCACTGGTGTCGCCTATTGGCATGTGTACCTTTCATCGTACACAAGGTGCCTGAGTCTGCTTAACCCATTGGCTATGAAGCACCAGCCCTGTAGCTCCACCATCGAGTAGCTGGAGCGCTTCCGCGCTTACCTGTCTAGCTCCTATCTTCCCGTCTAACTTGACCCCCAGGTGGATAGACTTGGTATGACAAGGCAAGTTGGCACACTTCTGCCTCTTCAGTTGTCTTGGGAACATAGTCATCTTGGCTTAGCGAATTCTTTTAGTCTCTTGCCTTTCGACACAAGAGTGGCCACAATGGTTCCCTAAACATTAAGTGATTGGGATTCGTCTTTTATCAATAACTAGGGTATTTACTATCACGCCAGCATGATTTCGGGTACTAAACCCTCCTCAGGTAAACTTGAAAATAGTACAGTTTATTTGATCAAGTCCAGCCTGAACCAATTCCACTTATACTAAACATAACATTTTTCCCCCGTGTGGGTAGAAGTCTGCTATCAGACTGGTTTCAAGCACCGCAGCCTTGCCTCCCTGATGTCGAGCATCTCCTATAGCAAGACCTCACTCAGTTTCAACCGAGATAATGTCCTATAACTTGCCCATCCAGCTAAGGATATCCTGAAAGAAATACGTATAATTAGAACAAACGAAATAACTAGAAAGCCAACAAAGGAGAGATAGCCCAGCCTACCGCGCATGGCCCGTAACATCTACCTGCCCACACAGCCCGGGTGTAGTCAGCATCAGGGTCGTTTATGCGGTAGAAGGGAACTTACCCATCCCCGAACCCAGCTCTGTGGCTCATGTCCATATGTCCCTCAGGGGTCTATGGCTACGGGTTAATAAAGTTATACCTTAAACAGAATGGGTTCTTACCTATTCCGAGCAGTCAGTATCAACCTCCAAGATCTACGGTAATGCCTGGCAGACTTCAAGTATCCTTGACAAGGAAGCCGGAGGGGGTGCTTCAATGCGCTTTACTCGCTTCTCCATTCCGCTAGGCTCGCTTACCGCGACTTACCGTTTCAACCCACGAACCTGTTTGGATGAACTAACGACTGGGGTCGTCATGGTACACTTTGTCCGAAAGTGACCCATTTGACCGCACTTGGTTCACTGGTTGTGCCTCCTCTGGCGTTCAGTCAAAGTCGACAGGATTTCCTTATGTGCTATTGCATACTCAGAAGTTGCTGACTTTGCCTCTTTCCCCATGATGAAATTAGTAGGTTTGGCAGACCTCTGATTCTGTCTGCCTGAACCTTTTTCCTTCTTCTTGAACCTGCCCGATGTCGAGGATTGATCCTCCTTCTTATCAGTGGGTTGAGACTGGGGAGCTGGGTGGATAATGCGGTTACTGAAATGGTTGTTGTCCTCCAACGTGTGCCCGACCTTGCAGAGAAGATCCAGGTACTCGTTCAGGTCGGTCGGACGGTGCTCCTTAAGTGCCCATGCATTCTGAACCTCCTGTGTGATGCCTGATCGAACCTTGCCTTGTACCTGTACTGGATCTGTATAGCTAAGCTTATACATATAATCAATTATCTTATTCAGGTACTCACAGATGTGATGGGACTTCATCACAAGGTCTCCCCATTCGAGAAAGAATCGATCTCGCGCGGCCTGTTCTCCCCCGAAACTTTGTTCCAGCCGTTCTCAGAACCCTTTCTATGGCCATAAGGGGTTACTGTCTTTGACAGAGACGCCAGTGCACTTGGCCGCTTCCTTCTTAATGTGCCTATGCAACCCCAGATACCATGCGCGGGCGGAGTCTTCAAGAAGGGGGATTATCAAGTTTAGCTTGTCCATGTTGGTTAACTTGCAATCCGTAAAGTATTCAAATTTGACCTCTACCAAGATCCAGAAGCTCGCGAGTTCTGTAACTTTGCCCTTGAACAGAGGGATACCGCTCAGCTTCTCCGGCTTCTTCTGCTGGTGCCTTGCTGTTGGCCTAGAAGCCGAACAAGTACCCCGCAGAGCTTGCGCCAGCCTCTTGGCCCAGTAATCCCACCCTCGTTTCTTCTCGCTACTCCAGTGATCCTTACGAGTACCGAGGAAGGGGGTCAAATCTGGGAGAGAATCTCCATCGTCATCATTATCCGCACTGTTATGGTCAGAGTCCACTGGATCTCCCCCTGCTCCGGCTGTAACACCTGCAGGTAGTGCATTTCCGTCCCCACTACCTCCGGTATTCCTGCCTTGAGATTCCCAGAATCTATTGGACCCATCAAACCGTTCCTCCCTGCCATCCTGATTACCATCCTCTGGGGGGTTAGCCCCTGATGGTCCTGTTGCCTTTGGTAGAACAGCGTGTCACCCATTCTCAGGAGTTGGGTTGGACGCTGTCTGTGTTATCCGCAGAAAAGACTGCAACTCTGGACAACTTAAGGGTTGCGTCGCGGGGCCAGCCTGGCTCCTGGACCCACAATACCCACAAGTCGGTCGTCTATCTCCTGCCTTTTGCCTTCTTCTCTGTTTCACCGGAGTCCGTGGTCCCTTCCTACACCCATAAGAGTGGTAATGAATCCACCCCATTCGGGTTTCTTCCGACTTACAGCCTGATGGACAGGACTCATCTTTCCTGTCCGAATTGCCAATTGTGATGGTGGGGAGAGTGGAGGGAAGACTTGGTTTTAAGGGTGCCGAGAGAACGACTGGTGTCCAAGGAATTGAGCGAGCAGGCGTCCCAGGTCTGGGGACCGGAGTCCCTTGTGATGGAGCCACGGGTGTTAGCTCCCCCTGGTATCTTACCTGTTCAAAGAATCAAGGTGACGCAGCTTGCAGTGGCCAGAACCCTGGGGTAGCTGACACTGCTGGTGGGAATGCTGTGGCAGGAAAGTTATCAGGCGCGGGCAATGAAACTGACAGAGGTGTGGGTCTTGGGGCAGCGATAGGGGGTATAGGAGTTGCAACTGGTGTTGTTGCGTGCAGAATGATAGGAGCCAGGGTCAGATGAGTAGTGGGGTCAGGCGTGTCTGGGGCCTAATACCCTGCGGCTTGGATGTCCCTTTTCTTCTTCGACGGCCATCAGTTGGCCCGACTGTGGGGCTGCCCCACCTCCTGCGGGCAATTGAGCGGGGGACCGACAGGGAGCCAGTGGATGCTCCTGAGAAGGAGGAGGTATAACTGTAGCCTTCCCATTTCAGGCTTTCCACCATCCGTATACCGATTGGGCTCCGGTATGCCCTCCACTGGTCGTCTCTAGCTCTCATGGCCAACTCCATGCCGAAGTTCTCGGGCTTGGTATGGACGAGCGGGAGTGGGGGCGCGGCCTCTAATATCTGTACATCATTCTCAGGATCAATACTATACCCTCCCTCAAAAGCCTTTTTCAAGGCTGCCATCCGAGTCTTCGATGCCTGATGATCCTGTATCATCCGCAGGTATGCCTCTTGCTGCACCTTCATCCATTCCACCTCTACCATAGTGATCTGTGTTCAGAACACCTGCAGCTGCTGGGTGTTCCAGTTCTTCAGTTCCCGCTTCGCTTCCTCAAGCGACTTGGATACCTCCCAGGCGATGTAAAGTTTGACGTATTAGCGGAACAACTGCCTAAAGGGAACCCCATGCGACGCCGGAGGGAGCATGTTGTGGACGAGGGTAGGGTCTTGGAAAAATTAGAGCGCCGCGGCGCAAGGGTCTGTAATCAGGAGATCAAGACATTCAACAGGTAACTGAATAGCGGCGGCCTCCAAGCGCAGCTGGTCGCCGTTCCAGGCGATACCGGGAACATCAGCAAAAACTGATGCACGAAACATGTTGGCAGTGTTCTCGTCGAAGTCATAGTCTGAATCCGTGTTGGATTCCGTTCTGGTTCGCAGTTCGGTACTAGCCGTTGCTCTTTCCACTCTGTGCTACTTGTTCTCGACCAGGTTACGAGTATTCACGGAAGGCCAGTGGCGAAGGTTCACAAAACAATTAATTAGGAGAGGGGTTAAGCAAGGAGCTCGCTTAACAATATACTGTAACGGGAGCAGCCCTAGGAAGATGGATCCCAAGGTTGCAACTGCACTAAACAACTTCAAACTTATCACCAAAAGTTCACACAGATGTAACAGCAAAGTAAACGGTAAAACTTACTATCGTTAAGCCTGACGCTTCACTCAATTCAGGTCTCGAGGGGATTGATTGTTGGAGTAGGAGAGTTCTCGCATAGACTTTCAGGTAGTTTTATCTCATGCCACAAACTCCCCCATCAGTTTACTCCAACTGTTCAGGCACACCCTTCACCGCTAAGGGTGGTCCGACCCATCTTCCTACCCAACCTTCGGCCATGCATGTGTCGACACATTCTAGTCAGCGTTCACCCTATGTGGTTATCTTTTCTGCGGTGCATTTCTATTTTGCCCGCTGGAGTGAGAACTTCTACGCATCAGTGTCTTCCCAGTGGTTAACAGTCAAGACACCTGACAAACCAGACTATCTATGACACCCTTTCCATATGCATGGATCTCTAATTGACCCCAGAAGCTACTGTAAGCGGTTTATCTACCCACTGTCTACGAGTCTCGGGCTTCCAGTGTCTTCCGCAGGACACAGTGGTCCGGGAGTGACCCAATGGGCGCTGCCCACGACTACTACCTCGGATGCACCTCACCTGTGGTCGGAATCGTACTTTTGGTGTCTCTGCACTTCTCCTTCAGACCCCATGACGTTGGGGACACTTTCGCGCTTGGTAGGTGTAAAACTCCCCTTCTCGCCCCGGTACCACCCAGGACTACCTTCGGGACCCCCACGGTTAACACTCGTTAACTCCGTCACCTTTGGTCCATTTTACTCCAGATAACTTGGTGGAGGTACTCCACCTTCCACCCCATGCCCCTTTATATATTCCGCGAACAGCCTGCGGTCAGCCGGACAGCAGCAACTTATACGCTGTTGCAAGCAGGTCTGCATAGATTCCACCTGGCTAGACTGCACACAACTATGCAGCCGTTTGCCCATGACGTCCGGGCCTCAGGGCGGGGCCGGAGAGGTATGACGGGAATAATGTCTCCAATTTGCAGCCTCTTCAGTGCTGCGTACCTCGCCCAATAGCATCTCCCGGAACCCCAGATTCCAGTATTATGCCTGGTTGCGCGTGACCAACATTCCTGTGATTTTTCCTGAACTCTCCATGGGACTTCTTATTGAAAGGTAGTGTAACTCAGGACTTTGGACTGGGTAACCTGATCCTGAGGGCAGAGTAACCTGTCTGCTGGACAAGATAACTTTTCCCTATTACCCTGTCTATCCTGTCGCCGGATAGAGACACTTCTGAACTTTCCCCACTTACCCTGCCTAGCTGAGTAACCGCCCCTTCAGAGGTCCCTAAGTACGCTGACACCCAATTCTCTTCATTCTCGGAGCCTGAGCTATCCATTCTCCATAGGTCTAGTACTTACTTGCCTGCCAGTTCCTACCAGTTCCCCTTCTGGCTACCTATATGGGTATAGGTTCCGTTTGCCACAGCTCATGTATGCTGGGTTGTTACAGATTCCCATCCTCGGGAGGATTAGCCCCTGATGGTACTAATGCCAGTGGAGAAACAGGCTGTCGCCCACTCTCAGGAGTTAGGTCCGGAGCCACCTGAGTTACCCGCAGAAATACCTGGAGCTCCGGACAGCTCACTGGTTGCATTGCTGGGCCAACGTGCCTCCATGACACACAATACCCACATGTTGGTCTGCCATCTCCTTCCTTCTACCTTCCTCCGTACACTACCGGGGTCCACTGTTCCTTCCGGCACCCATATGTGTCGTAAGGAATCCACCCCACTTGGGTCTCTTCTGACTTGCAGCCGGGCAGACAGAACTCGTCTTGGCTGTCTGGCTTGGCACTTGTAATAGGAGGAGCATAGATGGAAGAGTCGGTTTTGAGGGGGCAGAGGGAATCACGGGTGCCCAAAGAACAGAGCGAGCAGGTGTCCTGCGCCCAGGGATTGGAGCCCCCCATGGTGGAGCCATGCTTGCTCGCCCTTTACAGCGCCTTACCGGTTCAAAAGATCCCGGTAACGCCGCAGGCAGTGGCCGGAACCCTGGGGTAGCCGCTACTGGTGGTGGTAAGACCGGGGCAGGAAAGGTGTCAGGAGCGTGCAATGAAACTAGCAAGGGTGTAGGTCTTAGGGCGGTGATGGGAGGAATGGGGCTTGGGGTGGCGATGGAAGGTATAGGATTTGCAACTAAAGGTGTTGCGTGATGAATGATAGGAGCACATATCCCATGAGGAGTAGGGTCAGGCGTACCTAGTGCCATGATACCCTTTGTGTAACGTGTTCAGGCCAGGCCCTAGCCACGTAGCGGTACGATAGAAGCAGATGGCTTCGTGGTCAACACGAAGCGAGCACTGCTTGCTAAAGGAGGCTTCGAACGGGGTGTAATAGGTGATCAAAGAAGTAACCGTTCAACCAAGTATATTTAAGAATACTGTCCGTCGAAGTCTGCTGTTTCCATCGCGGGAATCCATGGTCTTTAAATACCACATATCACTTATCGCCAGTATGAGCGATATTGCAAAACATAGTGTGTATCAACCGATAGCACACGAAACGATACAAGTATTAAACGATACTGTAAAACGGAACATAAAACAATGCGTATATCAACCAATAGCACACGAAACACTACAAGTATCAAACGATACTGTGAAACCAAACATAAAACAATATGTGTATCAACCGATAGCACACGAAACACTACAAGTATCAAATGATACTGTGAAACCAAACATAAACTCCTAGTAACCCATACCGGTTACACTCCCAAAATAAAATAACAATTTCACCAAAACAAAAACAATCCAAGGAAATTCCAATGAACT
>PYWC01000010.1:266457-313892 GCA_003182015.1 Tuber magnatum | reverse complement strand
TGTTCGGGCCAGGCCCTAGTCACGTAGCGGTACGATAGGAGCAGATGGCCTCATGGTCAATACAAAGCGAGCGCTGCTTGCTAAAGGAGGCTTCGAACGGGGTGTAATAGGAGATCAAAGAAGTAACCGTTCAACCAAGTATATTTAAGAATACTGTCTGGCGAAGTCTGCTGTTTCCATCGCGGGAATCAGTGGTCTTTAAATACAGCATATCGCTTATCTCCAGTATGAGCTATATTGCAAAACATTGTATGTATTAACCGATAGCACACGAAACGATACTGTAAAACCAAACATAAAACAATGTGTGTATCAACCGATAGCACACGAAATACTACAAGTATCAAACGATACTGTGAAACCAAACATAAAATCCTAGTAACCCGTACCGGTTACACATCTTGTCTACCGAACAAGGTTACCCTACCCTCAGTATCTGGTTACCCTGCCAGGGAGCTTGGGTTACCCTGTCCAAATTCCTGGGTTACCCTACCTTCCATTATCAAGTGCCTTATGGAGTTTGAGAAAGATGACTGCAATGTTTGTCATGCAAAGCCATGCATAATAGTGGACTCTGTGGTTCTGGGAGAGGCTATTGGATGAGCTACACAATTCCGAAGAAGCTGTAAATTGGAGGCATTATTCCTATCATACCCTTTCGGCTCCACCTTGAGGCCCGGATGTCATGGGTAAACGGTTGTATAGTTGTATGCAGTCTGGTAAAGAGGAATTCTTAGACACCTGCATGCAATGCCATATCTGTTGCTGCTGTCCGGTCGACCATAAGCTAATCGCGGGATATACAAGGGGGCATAGGATGGAAGATGGACTACCTCCTCTAAGTTGTTCAGAGTAAAATGGACCAAAAGTGCGGAAATTAAGATGAGTTAACCGTAGCCGTCCCGAAGGTAGTCCGATGTGGTACCGGGTTGACTAAGAGAGATTTACACCTACCAAGCCCGCAAGTGTCCCCAATGCCATAGGCTAGGTAAGGGAATTTCAGAGATACTAACAGCATGATTCCTACTACAGGTAAGGTGGATCCGAGGTAGTCGTCATGGGTAGCACCTATTGGATCACGCCCTGACTACCATATCCTGCACAAGATACCGGAAGCCAAGAATCGTAAATAGTAGATAGATAAACTACTCATGGTAGCTGCTGCGGTCATGTAGAGAACAATACATATAGGAAGAGTGTCATAGATAGTCTAGTTCATCAGTTGTCTTGACTGTTAGCCACTGGCAAGACACTGATGTGAAGAAGTTTTCACTCCGGTGGGCCAAATGGCAATGTGCCATAGAAACAATAACTGCATAAGGTAAACACCGACCAGAGGGTGTCAACACATGTATGCCTGAAGGGTGTGCTGGGAGATGTATCAGACCACTCTTAGCAGAGAAGTGTGTGCTTGAATAGTTGCAGTAAACCGATGGGGAAGTTTCTGGTATAAGATAAAACTACTTGAAAGTCTATACGAAAACTCTCCTGCCCCAACAATCAATCCCCTCAAGACCTTAATTGAGTGAAGCATCAGGCTTAACCATATTAAGTTTTACCGTTTACTTTACTCTTATATTGGTATGAACTTTTGGCAATAAGTTTAAAGTTGTTCAGTGCAGTTGCAATCTTGGGATCCATCTTCTTAAGGGTGCCCCCATTACACAAACCACCCATCATACTATCCTTTTTTCAAAATAATAGTAGAAATACTTCCTTGACCAAGAAAGAAGAGCAGAGGCTTGACCCGGGGAACCCTATCTGGAAAGACAGTAAGTTGCAATATCCCTTGCCTTTTATCCCAACCCGAATAGCTAGCCTGAATTCAGACAGTTTTGTCACTAATCTGATTGCAGATTTGATCTTTTAGATATTTGAATGGAATGGATATCTGGTACATATTACAGATATTCTGTAACTGGTAATAACCAATCAGATAGGTCACAAGTGGTTCTTTCCAACTATTATTGTCAGGTCAGATCTACAAGTTGTGGTACTTATGTTGCAACCAACTAACCATTGTATTAGCAAAGCCAGTTGGGAGTTGACTTGATTTATTGGTGACAAAGTGGAGCCTAATTTAATACTATGATAGATACAATGGAACCACCCATTTTAGAAGGTAAATCTGTTTGGTGTACTCTCCAGAGCCAGATAGTGTTTGAGGAACTGTTCTCTACTGAGTCTCCAAAACCAACTCCACTAAACTGACCTTTCTAATATGCTTCTTTCTCAGAATCTTTTCATACAGTTCTCTCTCTATCTCATACTACATCCTTCCCCTTCCCCTCCCTCTTGTCCTCTGCTGATCTCCCCTCATTTGAGCAAACTTTCCGGCCTCCTCCTGCCCCTCCTTCTTCTACCACTACATGTTTGTTACTGGGATCTTGAACCTCTGGACAATCTTGGCTCTTGTTAGTCCGCACTTCTTTGATGGGATATGTCGTATCTTTGCTCCTATGGAATAAGAAAGAATATATAATCTAAAGCTAACCATATAGGGGCAATATGGGTTCTCTACTTTTCTTTCTGTTGCTCTTAAGTGTTATTCAAGTGGCTTCCTCTTTGACCCAATTTTTCTTTTTTTACCTCCATATAGAATCACTCAGCAGGTAGTGGACGGAGGTTGTGTAGGACATCTATTTTGCCGCAGGGTTTTGATGGCACCAGGAGACCCGTTTGGGGCTTCTAGTCTTGAAAAATAAAGTATGTTATGTAAAGAGTACTTGTATTTAGAAAGTAATTTTGTGTTTGTTTACATTTCATTCCAGAGTCATGATACCATGGGGTTTAGGTAAGCTCCAAATGTTTTTGATTTATAATGTTGTTTTACTTTAAAGACATATTCAAGACATGAGCACCGGTTTCGTACGTTATTTCAACCCCTTAGCACACTGTCCAATTATTCGAGTTTTCACGGTAAAGCACGAGTACGGTACCGTGCCAGTACTGGTACCCGTACTAGTACACATACAGTGCTCAAGGAAAAAAAAAAACAAGCATTTCAACCCGCCCGACCAGTGTGGTACAGGGCGTACCGACACCCACACTTGTGCAACTCTACTCGAGTGGGCTAGCCAAGGCGAGAGATGCGGCATCCCGGGCTCGCCAAGCGATGATACGAGTGGTCGAGCCTGGGGCGTGGTTACACGTGAAGCATGTGAAGTTTCAGGCCGAGCGGTGCAGCGCGCCCCTTCCATCGCTAATGCCCAAGTACGAGTACTCGAGTACAGAAGGGTGCGGGTACCGGTACGGTACTGGTGCCCCACCGCTCGAGTACCGCACCCGGGCACACTGGAAGGGCAAATGGCTAGAGCAGAGCGAAAGAAAACTGCGTGGACTTCCACTCGTAAAAGCGCCCGCCGAGGAAGAAGGAGGAACAGGCGCAGAAGCACCGTACGATAGCGGAACAAGGCCAGGTACACTGCATGAAGCGTTAAAGCACCCGAGGGCGATGGAAAATTTTAATCCCGGTGTTGGGGTGCTATTGTAGCTTGCAACCCAGGATCAAGACATTGCCAATACGGTACTCGAGTACGGCTGAGCGGCGCTTCTCAAGCCAAGAACTGCCGTGCGAGGGCAGTATCATAATATTATGATACCGGTATGATATGATACTCCGAGTTTATGCAATCACGGCAGGTATCATACTGCGGCGCAGTACTCGGGCAGGGCTGGGAAAATGTTCAACCGAGACCACGTAGGAAAGGGCAACGAGGAGCACCAACAAGTGCGGCAAGCGGGACCTTTGTTGGCATTTTGCTTCCATAGCTCAGCAACGCCACAGTGCCGACCGGGTATCATACTAGCACAATGCCTTTACCCTACGCTAATAACTTTAACCTCGAGGCCCAGATTATCGTCGGAAAGGAGTGTCCCCACCGGTACAAGCACCCTCCATCCGGATATCATGCTCGAGTACTGTACTCGAGTACATTTCCTGCCGGCAAAACAAGTTGGAGACGCCCTGCTCGTACAGTATCGGCGCTGAGAGATCCCCTATTCCGTGCTCCAAGTCGACGCCCCTATCCTGCCCCCCCGACAAAGGGCCCAAGACTAGATCAGCCCGAGCAGGGGGGGGGGAGGCCTTCCCTGCCTTCTCTCTGGCGCGTGTGTGTGCGCGTGTGTGTGCGCGTGTGCGGTGTCCTCGATCGCTGTAACCTATAGAGTAATGGTATCCGAGTGCCCCAACCCGGCATCCAGCAATTCGAATACAAGTGCTCGAGAGTTCCATACCGTTGCTACAGCAGAAGCACAGTACCGGTACTCGTGCGAGCACAATACCCCCTCGAAAGCACGGGGTGAATCTGCATTGCACCAAACCCTTCCCATACCGGTACACCCTATTAAGTCCGCGGGTCGTCCCAACCCCACCGCGAACTGATGACCCATACCGGTTTGGTACCGGTATTCCAAAGTGCCGCTACCTTACCGCATTATTGTAACTTGCGGGAACCGCCCGCCTACCGCTACAAGTACGTCGAAATAAAGCAGGAGCTATACTCGTGTAAGCACTTGCACTCGTTCAGTACTCGTAGCGAGGATTCAGATATGATACCTTCCAAAATAGGCTCGGCCCTGGCCATAAATGGCCAAGTTAAGGCGTTCACTTGCGAATCCGAGACAGGTTACCAAGGAAAACTCTTATATTGACGACCCAGCAACAGGCGGATGGCGCCAGTTAACGCGGTATTGTACAAGTACCGGTACTGTGCGAGTACTTTTGTCGGTAGCCGGACACGCCGTCCCATGATAAGGATCACTAATACCGGTAACATACTTGTACTGTACCCGGCACTTTTGTCGCGCAACGGCCCCCTCGCACGGAGCGGGCGGGAGCACGCGGGTCGGATTACGAAAAATCGATTTAAAGGTCGAGTCTTTGACCCCCTATTTCCCCCCCCCTCCCCGATCTGTGGTTTGCCAGGAGTTGACAATTTCGCTGCATCGAACTTTCCAAAATTATTTATAATATTTTTAATTTATACTGTACGGTCGTACCACGCACAGCCTTGCGCAACCCAGGATCAATTTCCTCCCCGATAACACCCTGTTGGCCGCTCCCGGCCCCGGAAATTCTATTGTGGGCCAAGTCATCCGATGCGGGAAAAAAGATGAAATTTTTTTTCTCCTCTACTGTTCCTGCTTCAAAATGCACCACACAACATCTTATCATCCATCATACCGCAGCGCTGTTATCATAACTCGTCACTCGGAAAATCAAGTACGGGTCAATCTCACTCGCGGAAGGAACCCTTTTTCTTTCCGGAAATTGACCAATTGCCCCCCGAAAGACCCCGGTTCGACGGGTTGTGTTTCTCACTCCGAACAAATTCGATCCTAACCGTGCCGCACCCCATCAGCACGCGCTAACCCCCCGCCAGAAATTCGGAGAGGGTGCGTGAAACTTCTGGGAAGGGGGGATCCAAATGGGTTTGCATGGAGCAAGCAACAGCAGGAAATCGAGGTTGCCTACGCTGGTTTGTGGTGAGGCGTCGTCACCTCCTTCCTCGGCGTGGTTGCGATATGCACCGCACCGGTATGATACCACGGGAGAGATCTGCAGTGCTATTCTCGGGGGTGTCGTGTGGAATCCCTGTCGAGTTTGCAAGCGACGAGACGTCGGTCGATAGGTCTGACACGATGTGGTCCGTGAGGGCGGTTGGGCTTTGGGAAACGGGATGTCGAGATTGCCCGCAAGAGAAATCCGAGTGATGGGTTGTGAGGATGAAGGTAATTTCTATTGGTCACGGGACGCCTTCCTCTACTGATCGTGTGTGGCCTTTTCCTCCCCCCCATTGTTCTTCGGAATCTCGTCCGGGCCGCTACTTTATTTGAGGGTTTTTGCTCTTCCTCTTCTCATCCCCCACCCTGTTTCAATTTCCCCATGGCAGGGTGTTCAAACGGACGGCCTAAAAAACATCATTCGTAGCATCTCTTCCCCCTACCAATATATTCGTGGCTAGGAGAGGCAACCCGTTCGTTGAGGTGATGGCGCAAACTTCCTTACATTTTTGGAATATTGTGGAGCGTTTAATTTATCCGGTAGTCATCGTGATCCACAGAGCGGGCTCCCAGTTCCTACGTAAGCCCGCGAAGGTACTGAGGAACGGAAATACGCGCAGTCATCCATTAACAAAAAAGTGCACAGGACACCCCCTACTCCCCTTCCAACCCCTAAATCCCACCGCTGCATCATTCACTGCGTACCGTCAACAATCCTATCATACCCAGTCCGCAAAGTCCCAACATGTCGCCACTTGAACCCTTCCCATAGCATCGCTCCCCCCCCAAGTCCCACTGATCGCCTATGAATAATTATTGCGGGACAAGCCACCTCGGCTACTTCCCGGATCTGACGACTTCTCGGTAGAGTGCCGAATATACCCGCTATGAAACTTACTCTCCAGCGTGAGAAATGTGTGGGTGACGTGACTGTAGCGCGAGATCAACGGGTCAAGCTATGGGTAGAAGCAGTGGAAAGGGAGGAGGTTTCGCTGTCGTATGCGGGTTTGAGATGGCCGTGGTGTCCGGCTTGGATCAATGACTGAGCACCCGTTCTGCTGGAATCGTAATACTACTCAAATCTCAGAGAAGGATAAAACGAGTGATTATATATGACGCAGTAGCGGCGGGTGGGCATGATGTATGTGGGATCTCCTGGGAGTGGGTTATGACTTTGCTACTTGGTTGTTCTTGCCCTCTCGTTCTCTCTCGCTGGGTCTCCTGGTTTCCGGGTGCAAGGTTTGGTATCCGGCCTTTGCCGGAATGGTTGGGGTTCCGGTGGATTGGGTTATGGTGAGTTTGTCGCGAATGCTTGAGGGAGGTTTGGAACTGGGTTTTCCTTTGTTTGGTTGGTTGCTTGGGGGTGGCCTTTGGGAGTCGTGGTGGGCGGTAGGTGGGCTATGTGAATGGTTTTTTCAAGAGTGCAAACGTTGTGAAGAAGCGGGTAATTATAGAAGAGACGTGCTGGATGTCTGGGTGTATCTAAATTAAGAGGATGCTTTAGCAAACACTCGGTACCCCATGCATGCGTTGTAGCTTCGCTTTTGGAATTGTATTGATGGCTTTAATGTCGGGTGCCAGCGCCCACCGCCGAGTATATCTCTCCTCAAGGCTGAACCTTGGAGGCTGTGAGATGCTTTAGAAGCGCCCGCGTGCCCTCTTGTCCCCACTGTTTATGCCATCCTACACCCCCTACATTCGAAATCTAGAGGAACGGATCGTACACCTACGCCAAGTGGTTGTTGCTGTTAACATTCTGCTGCTGCTATCTCTGCCCTGGGGCGTCCCTTGGTCCCAACGGCATAAGGCCAGTCACTGCCCGGGTTAACCCAACCCGTAAAGAAAAGTGTGCGTTCGGATGGACCGTCAGGCCTCCGGGGGGTGTTCAGCTTAGTGATTCCGGTCTCGGGAGGGCCTCACACGAAGGAACTTGTAAGGATCGGAGGTGTCTGGTAGAGGGTCATTAGAATGCTAGCCGAGTGGTGGATGCTATCGCCGGCTTTAATGCTCGTGTAGAGGGTAATTTTAATGGATACAGGAGTATATACTTTATAACGAGACCCCTTATGCCCCCAATACAATCTAAGCGCCATCTAGGTGATGCCGGCCATTCCAATATTTCCGCGGTTCATCTCGCACGTTTCTGCATAATGCTAAGCACACAGTGCATTATTTAATCGAACGCCCTAAAGTTGTCGGGGAGCGGTGAGGGGACTAGGATGTAAGAGGTGAGGGATGCCTTTGGCGAGGGCCCAAGCTCTGTGCGAAAGCGTAACCGAGTGTTCTAGGAAACTACCGGACACCCTCACAGCCTTCCAGAAACCCGGTGTTCCTAATAGACATTTGCATCTCATAGTCAGCAAGGGCTAAACTTCAAGACATTAAAACCCGTCCGAGCCCGAGCAGACCTTGCTTAGGAAGTGTGGGGAATCACGGTTTGGTGACAGCCGTTGGACGTGTTGATAGTCTCGATTTTCAAACACCGAGATGGTTCGTGAAACCGAGGTTTTGGAACTTGATCCTCACCGTCTCTTATATCCGCTATCGCCCGAAATCTCACATCCGGGGTGGTGCTCGCCCGATCTGCCTTCACACCAAAGGCTCCCGGAATAGCAATCCGCACTCAAATCATACATTTACCCTCGAAAATACGCAGAGGAAGCTAAAAATGGAGTGGATTCTCTCCCTCCTCCCCCTAACGTACCATATTTTGGCTGCAGTCGGCGCAAACACCCTCAACACCTCCATATATCCACCACTTCCTTGGACAAGGCGCCGTCCCCGCATCCCTGGATCCTGTTTTTCGCTGCCTGCATGAATCGAGTGATGCCTCATGCACCGGAAATTCCCCACACAGGGATTCCTCTACAAGAAGCTGTGCACCAAACACGTATCGCCCCCGATACCTCTCGAGAGTCTACACTAGGTATGACAATAGCCGTCGGCATTGTCAAACAATGTTTCCGGCCAACGCCGTATTCCGGGCAAATGGGACTTTCTGCGTTGGATTTTTTGAATCTGGTTCTGAGTAAGTGGTAAGTGCAGGTGTCTAACGAATGGACAGGCGGGTTAGATTGAGGGGGGAACGTGGGTTCTGCGCTGTGATGTGTCACTGATAGCTCGTCGTATCAGACATTTCCCCCCGCAGATCCCTGTCTTCACTTTTACGAAAAACTCGAAAACTCAACCCTGTCCCGTCGGATTTTCTGCTTTTCTGCCCTTCGAACTGGGGAGCAAGGATCTGCCGCAAGGCTCGATTGGGGGTGGGGTGCGCGGGGGTATTGGGCAGCCATGAAAAGCGCTATTCTGGTCTTGATTTCTAATTCGTTTGACCCGTGGAAGACTGGTCAAAGTGGTCAAGTTTTAGCATCGACGATGGTTAAGAATAGTGCACTCGACGAGTGCGACATGGCTCATGGAAGGCGATGGACGACCGTCACTGGCTGTGCACGTCGAAAACTTGGTAGGATATCTACTCTGGTGGGCTTCAATTCGGGGTTCCGCAGTCAAGTTGGCGAGGGACGATGTGTGAGGTTCACAGCAGGGGATGCATGGTCTCTTGCCCACCGGAAAGTGTATTTATTGCTTCCACATAATTCACTACGATCGATCAGATTCGATAGAAGTCTGGTATACCAAGTATATGGTACGCCAATGACTCTGATAAGCTTTCTCCGCTAGCCGTCGGCCCTTCGCAGGCAGTGTCTTCCCGCGCAAGAATTCGAGGGATCTAACTGCTCAATCAGCGCACACCGCCGACTATTTCCACTTTTCTATCTTTTACCGTTTTTCCGCTTCGTGATGTGTTGCTTGTACTGTACCTGGCGTTAGGCAAGGAAGGCAACAGGTGATAGGTGCAAGTGCACCTCTCTAAACGCGCTATCTCTCAGCTGCTCAGCTGAACACGAGGTGATTGCTATTTCACCCACACGTACCTTTTGCCAGGCACGATGAAGCACAGGACACGGCTGAATGACCCGGGGCCTGTGACGATGGAAGCTGTTCTCTTCTTAAACGTAGAAGGCACATCTTACGCGTTGGATATCTCGAGTCCAGATGGCATTTGAGACGTCCATCAAAGCAAACACCGTACGGCGGGGTGCGGCACCCCGACTGTCAGTTACCAGTACCAGGAACTAACCGCCCCTCCGGTAGCCCGCCGTGACCCCGTAGCACAACATATGATAGATATACTGTAGCCGTTCGGGCTCACAAATAATCACTCGAGAGGATGGCCAAGTCTCGACCATCATGATGGATGCAGAGGGATAAAGCGTCAAGGAATGCGTCGCCGTATCATAATCGTGGGCTATCCATGCGCCATATGCCGTCCTTCTAACCGATAAGTTAGGAGTCAAATATACGATGCAAACCGCACTGCACGTTGCTGCAACATGGCTTGGCGTGCGCCCGACAGCCGGAGCATAATAGAGACACTCAGCCCCGGGGGCGGAAAATGGGGTTCTCGAGAGCCTACAAGTGGTTTCGAACGGATCCGCCGGGTTTGTATCGCACGGGCACGGTATGGTATGCGGAAAGGGGTTACACACCAAAAGGTTTAAAGATGCATCAACGTTCTCCAATGACGGGGGCTGAGTGTTTTGGTGGAGCATGCAGTGGGGTACCGGTACTAGGGGTATGGTAGGGTAGGGTACAGTACCGTAGCAGTTCAAAGGTTACAGGTTCACGGTGCGACGTTGCACGGGAAGAAATCTATATTTAGCCAACACTGCCTCAGAGCGAATGGACCGTTCCGTGGACCCTCCCATCCACGAGATCCGTGGTCACGGAGGGATGAGTATCATAGCGTGACCGCTATTATTGGAAGCGTCGAGGGGAGGAAAAAAAGGGAAAAAAGGAAAGAAAAAAAGAGAGAAGGGAGCATCACTGTCAAACGGCACTTGTACTGGTATGGTACAAAATACAGTGCGGTTCAAGTAGGATACCGCGCGGGAGGACATCTAGAGCTTTCACCCACCGTCAAAGGCCCCGACGGAAAGGGTTTCGAGATGGGCCGTGTACGAGTGCTCGGGTACCGGTCCTGCACTGGTATGATATGATACACTGTATCACGGTCTAGAAGGTGAACGGAATGCTAGGGTTAGAGCGCTGTAACGTAGGGCGGGCGAGAGTTTTGGTGAGGATTGATGGTGTCTTTTGCTTTTTTTCTTGCTGCACTCGAGTATTATACTATCATATCATACTTGACGAGTAGGGCACGGTACCGGTCCAGTACTCGAGCACTGTGCTTGAGCACAGCAAGTCATACAAGTATCATATCATACCAGTACGAGTATCATACCAGTACGAGTTACACTCGTACAGGGCACGGGGTATCAACAGCGCATGATGCCATGTATCATACCGGCACCGTACCAGTATTCCGCTCGACTCACTCGCTCTGTATGACATCGTTTCTGCGATACCTTATTCGCCTTCACAGTCTCATACTATCCTCCTGCTGTTCTTGGCCTACCCTACAGCACTGGTACGGTAGTCTACTCTGCTCGAGCACCTGCACCCCAGAGTGTTGGGCACTTCTTTCATCCTTTTCTGGCATGATCCTCCTGCCGCCCCCTCTCGGAGAAACATGAATCAGGACAGCTCTAGCTGGTCTGCGTGATCTCTTCTTGTTCTCTTGAGAGCGAACACAGCGAGAGAAGTCCAGAAGACCGGAGAAAGAGAGAGAGAGGAGGAGACCCCCGCTACTGTGTTTGCACTATTTCCGGGCATCAATTGAGTTCATCTCGCGTTTCCCCCGGTCACTGCGTTTGTCCTCTTTTCACTCTCACCCCCCGTGTCGAGATTCAGCGGGATAAGCGGAGGTTGATCGGGTAAAAAAAAATTTTCTTTTCCTTCCTTCGCTTGCCTGCCTGGTTTGCTTCTCACCCTTCTCCTGTTCAACTTGGGATCCTTACCCGTCCAGCACCTCGCGACACGCGACGGCCAAGGGAGCCGGCCATCGACCAATCACGATACGAACCCCCTCACCACGCTTTCTCTCCGCTTTCGTTTTCTGCTCCTTCTTCTCCCCGCGAAGGGCGTTTGTTTTCGTGTTGATCCAGGAGCGTGCATTCTAACTGATTGGGAGGGGTACGGGCGACTTACTTCCCCGTCCATGAGCAGAGAGCCTATCACACCAGGAATCGGAAGCACTAATTCGTTGAACCCGTCAATCGAGGATTTGAGACAACTTGGCCAAGCAATACCACCACAGCCTCCGGCCGCTGCGCTTCCCTCCTGCAAAGCGCTGGCGAGGAAGGAATAAACCCCCATCGATAATCACCGCTGTGTCCGGCACCACATCTATTTTATTTTATTTTCTCTCTCCCCTTGGCCCTGACATTACCACCGAAAGCGTTAGACCCTGCAATCCGTCGCTACCGCTTCCGCTGACTGCCCTGGTTGATCCCTTCAGGGCTGAAGTGAAAGAGGGAAGGAGGTGAAGGCACTATTTTTAGTGGGGGAGGAGGGGTGGAAAGGTGAGCTAGCTTGTAAAGGGTTCCATTGAAACTGTTCCCTTCTGTCACCATACTCGAGATCGAAAGAGAGTTCTCGGGAATAGACTGACAAATCTAACCTTGCCCTCGTTATCCTTTCTACACTTTAGGTACGGTGCAGGGAAACGTTGTCACGATGTCGACGGAGTCTCCGTCGTCGTCGCAATCGTCATCGCCCTCTGATGCCTTCTCTACGAAATCGATGGAAAATTCACTTTCCTCTCCCTCCACTCCCATCCTGCATAGACCGCGGCCAGGATATACTTTTCCATCCCGTCCATCATCCTTATACCGCTCCGTTTCTCCCTGGCCCTCCACCTCCCACTCGCTCATGTTACTACTCTTTACCATCCTTGCCCTGTTTGCAGGTTCGGCACGTTCCGTGTTGATCAGTACTTTCGATAATTGCTTGAGTGATGACATAGTACGCTCACCGTCCCATTTACAGTTCCATCCGTTGGTTGTTGCAGCTGCATTCGGTACCAAACGCTCCGACTATTTACAGATTACCGTTTGGGGTAACGTTACGGGGAAGAGTACTTCGGATCCTGGGAACAGGCAGCGGAGGGATCTGCGTGGGAGCGATGGGGATTCCCGACCCGAGCTGGGGGATTGGGGGAGGGAGAGTGATGAGGGGTGGCCTTTGCTAGAGGCACGGCAGGAAGTTACCCATGCTCAGAACCCGAACGGAAGTATCGTCCCCGACAAGCCGGGCACTTTGAATTGGGGTCTAGCCAACTTTCGAAATCCTACGTTTGACAGCGATGTTCCGTATGTGACTACGGGTCAGATTGTGCACCATGATCAGTCCTGGCCGAGCCTTACAACACTCCAACCCAGGGTTCAGATAGCGTCGTTTACCATGCCGGCTGGCCCGCTCTCCTTTTGCCCGGGTCCTGACAATGCAAGCGCGTTGTGTCCCATGGCCTCAACCGTCAAATTTATGTCCAAGAGCGACGCGCACAATTTGACTGTCCTGATGAAAGAGCTTCCCTCGTTTACTTGGGAGCATGGTTTCAATTCTGGCTATAGCTTCGCTAGCATTGACACGACATTTACCATCATTTCGGGGAACAGTGACAAGACCGTGATTGGCTGCATTCATGTTGAGACCACCCCGATGTTGGGAAAGTCCAATGATGCGGCCCTGACCTGGGTTCCTGCAGGAATACTGGCTTTGGTTGCTCTTGGGACTGTTCTTGCGGCTATGCTAAATCCCTGGGTTGGGACTACCGATATCTTCAGGTGGAGCAGCAACTATGGAATGGATGAGGATATGATACGATTGGTCACCCCCGGGTTTGCCGATTGTCTCCAGTGGTTACAGTTTTTCGTCCTTAGTGGGAGTTTGTCGCTTAGCTATCCTGGCTTTTATCAGCCTGTTGTTTCCAGAGTCGCTTGGAGTGCTTTGCTCTTCAATACTAGTTTTTTTTCTCACAACCCGATTAGTCAGCAGAGATGGGCTGGTGATGGCCTTTATGCTTTGGATGCCACCGCATATGGATTTGAGAGGGTAGCTCAAGCTGTTGGGCTGCAGACGGTCGATGATATATGGGTGTGCGTTATGGCGTTTTTTGGTGTGGTGGCTATAGGGACGGTTGTCATGCCTCAGGTATGGTTTGCTGGCAAGTGGATTGTACGAAGGGCTATGGGGCGTGAGGAAGGTGATCTGACGAACAAGAACTTACCGTTCACTTTTGGTATGCGGATTGATGGGGGGAAGTTGTGGCGTGTGGGATGCTAATAATTGTGTTGTGCCAGGGATGCTGAACCGTATCACATATACCTACTTTCTCGCCCCGGTCCTGGCTGCCTCCACCTTTGTGCTCACCACTCCCGGTCGTGGTAGCAATACTATCGTTGCCCTTGCTGCGGCCCTGGTATTTGTCATTATCGCAATCGCTGTCTTGCTCGCCATTCGCATCTGGAGCCACAAGCCCCGGTCTACGCTGTTTGATAATCTCCCTACTCTGCTCACCTTCGGGACATTCTATAACACTTATCGGGAAAAGAATCTCAAATTCTTCATTGTTCAACTGTTCGTCAACATTAGCCGTGCGATTGCTTTCGGAGCCCTTCAGCCCAGCGGGATTGCGCAGATCACCATCCTGGCCATTTGCGAGATTGTGCTGATTCTTACAGTATGCGGAATCAAACCCTATGCGCCAGCAACATCAATGAATGCTTGGCAAACAATTTTTGCTGTCGTTAGACTACTGACCATCTTGCTTATGATGGCCTTTGTGCCTAGTATGGACGCCCAAGACGCGGCAAAGAGTTGGATAGGATATGTTATTCTCGTGATACACGCCATGGTGCTCATATTCGGCTTCTTTTTCATGGCAGTGCAAACATTGTTAGAGTTATTTATTCGGGGATGTGGTGGTGCTGATGAGGGGGCGGCTAGAGGAGGACTTGCTAAAGTAAGTGTCAAGAAACTTTGCACTCATTCCCCCAACCTGCCTGGTCGTGACGAGGTGATTTCCGGTCTTGTGGAGCCGGCTCCTAACCAACTGTATCCACAACCGCCACGATTAGATTTGGAGGTATGATGGCATCCAATAGTGGGCGGTCGATTCGTCTTATATTACTTACTGCACAGAGGATAAAGAGTTTCTCGGGGGATTGGACAAAGCTCCTAATCTCCATGTTTATAGCCATCGTCACGGGCTGCTTTCATGTTTTATCATTCGTTTTGTTGGTAAGAGAGATACTAAGAGTATTGTTTCTATCAAGGTCTTCGGAATGCGTCAGCTTTCTCGTCGTAAACATAAGCAACATCGCAGCTCAGTCGACCCCAGCATCATCAATGTATCAACACATGTTGAGCGTAAAGGGTCATCCACCACCAATGGTAGACCGACTGGAGTCGGCCCCCGTTCGCGCTCCGGAAGTTCAGCCGTGTTGCTCGGAGGACAAGGGGTGCACACTGGAGCACCTGGAATGACGGATGTTGGTAATCAGCCCAATCATCACCATTCTGGAAGCGGAAGCACCGGTTATACCCCCACAACACCTGGAACTGCTAGTAACTTTTCCTATGTGGGCGTCACTGCGGGGCCTCCACTGGTGTTGGATACGGGTGTCACCACTGCGGCTGACCCCTATTATCGGCCGCCGAGAGCGAAGGGAGGGACTTATGGTCCAGGGAACCTGGGCGGGGGTAGTGGGAGTGATAATTATTCACCTGGGGAAAGGAGTGGAGGGAGTTGGGGTAGCGGGTTGTGGGGAGCGACAGATGCCACGGGTGGGGTGCAGAGGAGTTCCCAAGGAAGTTTGCCAAACGGACCCGACGATTTGTGGAACCAAGGATCGGGACACGCCTCCGGGGCCGGAACACCACAGGGCGCTGCCGAAATTTCCCAAGGAGGAGTCCCGGGGCCATTGGCGCACAGACATACAGACAGTTCACTCACAGCCGGGAGCGTCAGAAACACCGCGCCAACGGATTACACAACACGAGAGATGGACTATTACTATGGAGTACGTGGACCAGCCCTCAATCATCAACCCGGTCGACGATTAGGCACCGGACCAGCGGATCCTACCGGGCCCGTCGCTGTGACAAAAGGCTGGCTCTGGAAACGTCTAGGCTGGGGATTTCGGGGGAAGAAAGAAACCGGCTTCACCGTCGTCCGCAGTAGCCGTGCGCCAGAAGAACTGCTCGATGCTGAGCGAGCAGCCAAAGGTATAGGCATGGCCATCACGAGCCAAACCCCACCAGCCCCCGACCAAAGCGACAGCAGCGGTAGCGAAGACGATACCGGCGACGAGGAAGAAGCCGGTAGGCGCTCTAGGCGACAGAGGCGAAGAAGGAAAACTCCATCGCCAATGAGCCATTTGACGGGGCGTTCCAACGGCCGCCGGAAAAGTCTCTCGTTGATCAGTCAGAACACAGACTCGGATTCAGAAGGCGGGGAAGGGGGTGAGGCTGCAGGACCCAGTTCAAGAATGTTGGAAAAGAAACCGGTTGCTGTCTATGACGGGTCTAATAACATCGAACTCCGACACCAAGACAGTATCAAACCCCAGGTTCCGAGAAAGTCATCTAAGAGAAAATCAGTGACTTATTTGACACCCATGAACTCGAATCCCGTGGTTAATCAATCACCACAGCCCCCGTTCCAGCGGCAGCAGCAACAACCGGTGCGATCAACTAGTCCTCCTGACAGCCCCATTCAAACACGTCTTCCGCACCAACCTTACGACCCTCCACCACTGCGTCCATCGCTGCACCCTCGCCACCCGCAATACGATGCAAGGAACTTGACCCCCGCACATCACAACCGTAGTACTTCCGGCCGCCTCCCTTTCACCACTGCTTCTCCCACACACGAGAGTCAGGAAAGCACCCACACGAGAAGTATCAGCACGAGTAGCAGCCTACTCCCACCGCCGCCGGAGATTACGGCTGATGATAATGCGCTAAGTCGGCCGCCATCGGTGGGCACTGTGCATCGGTATAGAATGGAGGATTCGTTGAGGAACTCGGACGTGGCTGAGGGGGGAAGGAGTGGGAGTTTGGTATCTGAGGGAGGGGGAGGTGGGGGTGGAGGTGTATGGCGGTGATTGATTGATTACACTTTTTCTTTCCCCGCTTTCCCGTGTTACGGTTGGACTAGTAATGATAGGGATTGTATGAATACATTTTTTTAGTGCTCCTTTAGCTATTCTTTTGTTCCCCTTCCTCTTCCTTCTTGTTACTTTTTGTTCTCTCCACCGATACTTTACTTTATTTTTATTTTTTATATTTTTTATTTTTCTATTCATCTTTTGCTTTTACTATTCTAACACAAACTGGCCACGCACTTTTTTTCTTTTTCTTTTCTTTTTAACCTACCTTTCTTGGTAAACGCGGGAGTACGGGTTTCTTACCATATCGCGGCTTGATTATTGGCTGGCTGGCGGATGGGTTGGTGGGTAAGTGTATTAGCTGGGTGCTCTGGGTTGGGTAGGGCAGCTAGTGTATATAAACATGGGGAATATATGCAGTTTTGTTTGTTATCGTATTTTTTCTCACCGTTTCATCCGTGATTCTTGTATATCTGTAAATGGGCGTAGTCATGCACTATCACTCGCTAACATTGTGGTCTATGTCTATCGGAATGGTTCATCGGATAAAGAGTTGGTAGTATTCCTAGCCCGAGACCAGAAGAGGCAATAGTATATTGCTGATCTGACGCAAGTAAACCTATCTCATCCGTTCCATTCTCCCCAGTATAATGGCGGTTAAACAACACTAGTATTGCTGGAAAGGGCACTACCCGCCCAGCGATAAATATACCTTATCATAAATCCACAATGCCCTACACATTCCGCGCTAGCGCGCACAGTGACTGCGAATCACAATAGCCCCAATTGCTGTCTGTCTTAGAAAATAAAGCTAAGGGTAATCTCATGGAGTGGCATAAATACCAGGGATTCGCCGCTTCTCCCTTCTTTACAGACAACACGGGCGGCAAGACTCAGCACAACACAATACAGCAGAACACAACAGGTACGAAATTCTCTTGCTTCACTCTTGTTTTGTGGTGATTAAAGTTTAATACCGACTGTGAGGATTTAATTGGGTAAAAAATAGGGCCAAACACTACTCTCATATTCTGCATCTACTGAGGAGTTTATATGCAGTGTATCAATGGGGCAAGGTAAGATTCTATATCTGTTTGGTATGGAAAAAGTTCTTATTGATACCTGTATTATAAGACCTTTTTGTTCTTATGCTAGGACTTTTGCTAGTGCTATTTGATATATCTTTAATTTACTGACTAACTTAAGCAATTTATATTGTTTTAGATTTAATCCCACTATCCTCTTTTAGGTTAATATACATTATTCAACCTTGACTCAACACTATATACATTTCTCTCTTTAGACTAACTCAACTTCTACTATATCTTAGTGCATTTCTTGCCCTCAGGTTCTTTTTTACTTCTTATGTTGTAACTTATTATATATTGTTACAACATATATTACGGTATCTTCTCTCCCTATCCTCTATATGATATTTGATACATAATACTTAAGTACTATACTTTATTTGGGAATAATTTATACAGATATTCTTATATCTATTCTATTGCTTTGCTTTTCTCCTTTCTATCACCTCTTTCTCTTATCTCTCTTCTTATCACACTCCTTAACATTATATTTTTTGCTACTTTTTTTCAAAATTTATTTCTGACTTATTTATTCAGCATTTCTTCAAAAGCATATTTTTACAATAAGATTGAATATCTTTATTGGAAAAATATATAATCAGAAAACAAAAACCTCTATTTTTATAGATTTTTAAAAAAGTATGTTGTCCTTCATTCTAATTGCTTTAAGGTACTCAAAATCAGAGGACTAACAATTTCACATTAGTAAGAGTCTACTAACATGCAAGAATATTGCTTGTTTTACTCAACTACCTGCTTTTGAAATCTGATAATTTCAATTATCAAACTTAAAATATAAGAATAAAATATATTTTTATATTAAATATTTAATTTAAGAAATCAATACTGCAAATTATAGTATTGACTATAATTAAATATACTAAAAGGTATTAGTATATTTAAGTATATTGGGTATATTATTTCCTGGTTTTAGGAATATAAAGAAAGTTGTTAAAAGTATAACTAACTTAATTCAATTAATAAGTATAGCAACAAAATAGAAGGAGAATTGATTGCTATATCCAGTAATCAACTACCATTGAAGCAAGTATTTATACATTCTTTGAATTACTATTTTATTTATTTCTTAAAATAAAAACTAACCATTATTACAATTTCTTGTAGGATAGGTGGTAGTAGTATAAGTTCATTAGGAAATCATATTCATCTTACTTGATAGAGTAAGAGAAAATAAATGATTTCTTAAAGTTATTTAATATTAAAATAGGGTTTTTTGAAAATATTAGGTATATTATACAGTCATGAATTATTAGTATAACTGAAGTAAGTTTTACTAATAAACAATAAAGTCATTTAAACTTAAAAGTTATTACTAAAGAGAAATGGTTAACAACTATGGAAGTAAGTTTCTATATTTCTTGAATTCTAGTTTTACTTATTTTCTAAGACAAAAACTAACTACTATGACTAGTACCTCTAAAACTCCTATTAGGAATAAATGTTTCAGAGAAACAAATTTATCTTTTTACTCTTAAAAGTAAGAAAAGATATTTGATTCTCTTGACTTATGCAAGATGCAAATAGGTTTTTGGAAAGTCTAGGTATATTACTGAATTAGTAATTTCTCTTATATGAGAAATAAGTTTTACTAATAAATATTAGAATGATTTGAACTTTAAAATTATTGCCAGATAGAAGAAGTCAACCACTGTTGGAGTAAGTTTTTCTATATTCCTGAAATTGCAGTTTTAATTATTTCTTTGAATAAAATTTATTAACTATTATTACTATTACCTGTAGGACTGGTGGCAAGAGAAAATTTGTTAGAGAATTATAGTAATCTTGTTGCTTTAAGGAGTAAGAGGAGATACATAGTTCTCTAGAATCATTCAACAGTCAAAAAGCTTCCCAAAAAGTCTAGGTATATTGCTGAATTAGTGATTTTCAATATAATAGAAATAGGTTTTACTAACAAATTATAGAATTATTTAGACTTTAAAATTATTACAAAACAGATTCAATCAACTACTATTAGAGTAAGTTTTTCTATATCTCTTAAATTATAGTTTTATTTATTTTTTAAAATAAAATTTATTAACTATTCTTACCATTACTTTTCGAACTAGTAGTAGAGAAAATTTTATAAGAAACTTGTATTTACCTTCTTGCTCTATGGAGTAACAGAAAATATATGATTTCTTCTAGTTGGACCAGTTCCAATAACCTTTAGAAAAGTCTAGGTATTGCTAAATTAATAATTTCTGGTATAATAGATATAAGTTTTACTAATAAATTATAGAATTATTAAGACTTTAAAGTTATTACAAAACATATTTGATCAACTACTATTAGAGTAAGGCCTTGTTCGGTATACTAAAAATACAATAGTATTTGCACTTTTACTATTGTATTTTTTACAGTATTTTCATTTTAGTTTGGCCTAGTGTTCAGTAACCACAAATACTATAGCATTTTTATAAAAATACAACTTGATTTTTTTACTATAGTATTTCTTACAAACACAATAGATAAATAAATTCAAGTCTATATCAAGTAATATTATATGATAATGTCAATCCTGTTTCTATTCTTAATTTCAATTATTTTAAATTTTATTTTTTCAATTCAACAATACACTACTATCTCTAAAAAGCATAGACAACAATTCCAATAATGCAGATAGCAATACTCTAAAGATTACTTTAAAACTCAATGTGCACTTTCTTTTAAATATTGCAACTGCTGTTATGGAGATTGCAGATATGCCATATAAAGTTGAGGAATATCGGACCTCTTTACTTATAGAAGAAGAATATGTTGACAAACTACTTACTTCTTTGATGAATATAAGACAAGTAGTTGAAGTATTAAGAATGCCTTATAAGCTATTTCTTCAACAATGCTAATAGTTTAAAGACCGTAGTCTTCTTACCTCAATGAAGTATGTGAATGTGGAAGAACAAGTAGCTATATTTATTTGGACTATTAGATGCAATACTTCAAATGGTGATATTCAAGAAAGATTTCAGCATAGTGGTGATATAGGAAGCTAGTAAGTGAAAATTGTTATTATCTTGTTAATTGTGTAATCTATAAATTAACCAAATATAAGCTGAATAGATACTTCAACCTTGTTTTGAATACTCTTATGAAGCTTCATACAAGTTTTATAATAGTTCTAGTACATGAGTGCCTATATAAAGTTGAGACAAACAAGATATTTTACCCATACTTAAAGGATGGACTATGAGCTATTGATGGAATCTATATCCTAGCATATATGCTAGCAGAGAATCTGGAACCATTTTGCAATTGAAAGGAACGGATCATACAAAATGTACTAATGGCAACTTATATGTTTGACCTCTAGTGCTACTACATCTTAGATAGTTGGGAGGGGTCAGTGCATGATAGAAAAGTATTGAACGATACTTGAGATAAGGAATTTGTAATACCACAAGGAAAATATTATCTTTGTAATATTGGGTATGGATTGAGAAAGGGGTAATTGATACCATATGGTAGAGTTTGATATTGTCTGTATGAGCAGTATCAATCCCATAATAGATATGTGATCTTCTAATTTTATCTATAATCAGGTATTTATAAAAGGTGTAATTATTAGTAATTATTAAAGTAATGTAAGAATACTAACAGTGTATTTAAAAAGGGCCACAAAACAAGAAGGAGTTCAATTTACAACATTCACAACTGAGAAACTCTATTGAGTAAATCTTTAGTATACTGAAGTGAATATTTCCAATCTTGAAATCAGCAGCAGAGTACCCATTCCCCAGGTCAGATTAAACTTATTTTGACACAGACAGCATTGTATAATTTTATCAAATACTATGAACAGCCACTGGAATTCCATTTTATCAATGATATTTGAGAAATCAATAGTGGCAATGGACCCTCAATAGAAGAAGTTGAGTCAAATACAAGTGAGGTAGAAAAAGGGTCATAATCAGGTATGTTTTCGTAATAGGAATATATGATTATGTATTTACTAATAAATTATACGTCCTAGAAGAAATTTGAGATTAGCATCCCAGTATGACCAGGTTAAAGCAGAGGGGTTGGAAGAAAATGAAGAAGAAGAGAATAGAGTTGGTAAGGAACAGGAAATAGTAAGATTGTGAGATTAGATTGTAACAGAAATGTGGAGGAACTATCAGTTGTATACAAACAGATATAGAGTATAGTTTTTTAAGGAGTGGGTTGAATAGCACTTTATATTCAACTAATAATATACTACTTTATACATGCAAGTGAAGTTATCTACTCTATAGATTAGAAGGCAAGCTATGTAGTAATTCAATTAGCTCTGATGCTAGGAAATTTAACAATTGCCAGAAACCTAATCACATTTTTCCTCTCCTAGAGAGCAAGTACCATCTTTGTAATCACAGACTCTGTATACTTTCCAGACTCAGCATAAAGCTCAAGTAGCTTATCTATTACTTTCTCCTCCTTGCTGGTTTGGCTCTGAATGCTCTGTTCGATGGCCTTATCACAGAGAGTAAGTAGTGCACTTGCAAGCATGCATTGGGAGATCCTCTGTATATAGATATATTTATTGTGATGGCCTCTATCACTTACATCTCCCAACTCCCTGCTACTAGCATCAGATATCCACAGTGGCTGCAGACAAGAGAGTTGGATCCTTCACTACTAGAACCTGTACCAATTCTCTGCCTTGCGTAGTCAGCCTGAGCGGAGGTAGAATTATTAGGTACTGCAATTCCAATGACTACCAAGTCCTGTGCAGACTGACTATCAACCTCCTCACCTTCTTGCTCTAACATACCTGGTTCTCCTCCCTCCAGCTCTACTCTCAGAGCTATTTCATCTCTCTCTACCTCAGACTTAATTTCCCCAGTGCTTGCAAATCATCCAGAAGCTGCAACAGCAGTAAAGAGCTCCTCAAGAAGCTCATAGTAAGGCAATCTCTTATGGCAATATTTTATGGCCTTCTTATGAATCCATTAATATATTTTACCAATCCCTTGTTAGTTCAACCTGGAACAAATACTATATATTTACATTTGTCTCTCATCAGAGTGAATCAATCCTTATAACAGTATACTCCTTCCAGATAGATGCCTGTATAGTAGGAATACCCTTAGCCTTGTCCTAGCCAAATTGAGAGTTCGCTTTAATCTTGTGAACAGTTTCAAACTTGTGCTTAAGCTAAACCAAATTCTAATAAAATGTTAGCTCTATTCTTTACTTAAATACTCTTGAATAAATGTCAAAATCTTGCACTTACTTGATTCAATACACTGACAATTGCATCTTTATTTTTAGCTTGAAGAGCAGTAATAGGCTTGGTAAGCTTGTCTTTGTACTTGGCATTAAGCTCTGCCATAATCTGTAGCCAAACTGTCTTTACAAAGTCAGTCTCAGTTCAATTGCCTTGCCAAACATGCTTGAGGAGGGATTGTATCAGAAACTGCTCAGTTGAGGATATCCAAATACTATTTCCCATCAAAAGTTGTAACCTAGACTTGTACTACTTGGTCAGTCAAATATTAAAAAAAGGTTCCCAGTGTCTTTAATTAAGCAACCTACAATCCTAATCATGGTATTTAGCTTTAGGAATTCTGTATAAATAATCTTTTATTATGTAGAGAAAAAGAAGTGTAATTTGCATATGTATTCTACAATTCCATAAAAACTATTTTTATTGCATAGCTATAATAGAAACATTAGATAAGGTTTTGGTTAATAAGAAAAATACTATAGTACATGAGTAGTATTGCCAATCACTATTATTTATAAAAATACTATAGTATTTTTATATCAACTTATAAGCTATTTTCATGAAATATGATACTATTTTTATACTGTGGGTTGCGGAACAGGGCCTAAGTTTTTCTATATTTCTTGAATTATAGTTCTGTTTATTTTTTAAAATAAGGTTTATTAACTATTATTACTATTACTGCTAGAACTAGTAGTAGGAGAAATTTCATGAGAAACTTATATTTATCTTCTTAATCCATAGAGTAAGAGGAGATATGTGATTTCTCCTGATTAGTCCAGTTTCAATAGCTTTTTAAAGTCTAGGTATATTGCTAAATTAATAACTTCAAGTATAATAGATATAAGTTTTACTAACAAATTATAGAATTATTTAGACTTTAAAGGTATTACAAAGCAGATTCAATCAACTACTATTAGACTAGGAATTTATACATTCTTTAAATTACTATTTCATTTATTTCTTAAAATAAAAACTAACTATTATTACAATTTCTTATAGGACAAGTGGTGGTGGTATAAGTTTATTAGTGAATCACATTTAACTTCTTACTCTATAGAGTAAGAGTGGATAAATGATTTCTTAAAGTTATTTAATATTAAAATAGAGTTTTTGAAAATATTAGATATATTATACAGTCCTCAATTATCAGTATAACTGAAATAAGTTTTACTAATAATTAATAAAGTTATTACTAAAGAGAAGTGGTCAACAACTATAGAAGTAAGTCTCTCTATATTTCTTGAATTATGGTTTTACTTATTTTCTAGTACAAAAATTAACTGTTATAACTTGTACTTTTAAAACTTATATTAGAAGAAACTTTTTTAGAGAATCAAATTTATCTTTTTACTCTTAATAGTAAAAAGAAATATTTAATTCTCTGGAATTATTCAAGATACAAATAGGTCCCTGAAAAGTCTAGGTATATTACTGAATTAGTAATTTCTCTTATATAAGAAATGAGTTTTACTAATAAATATTAGAGTGATGTGAATTTTAAAATTATTACAAGATAGAAGAAGTCAACTACTATTGGAGTAAGATTTTCTATATGTCTGAAATTAAAGTTTCAGTTATTTCTTAGGACAAGTTTATTGACTATTATTGCTATTACTTATAGGACTAGTGGCAGGAGAGTATTTGTTAGAGAATTATAGTTATCTTCTTATTCTAAAAAGTAAGAGGAAATACATAATACTCTAGAATTATTCAACAGTCAAAAAGCTTTCCAAAAGTCTAGGTACATTGCTGAATTAGTGATTTTCAATATAATAGAAACCAGGTTTATGTTAGGCGGTAGCCGACTCTAAGGACAAGCGAGTCTGGACTAAGGCCCGATATGTGACGAAGTGATTTCTAGGAAGGCTCACTTTTAATGTTTGGAATGAAGGTAGGGTTTGTATTATAGAACGAATATATTGATAAGATCTCTTCTCCGTCGCTGATGATCTATAAAGTGTGGGAGGCACCTCAATATTTATATTCCGCGTCTGGGTGTTTGCTGCCTATCTATTCCTCCCACTCTCCTCTGTGCGAACTTCGTAGACCCTGAAAACCTTTACCCCGCTTGACTCTGATTTCCTCGGATAGCTGGGAAGGTGTCCCACCCCTCTCCTCACTACACCAGTACTACTCATAGCCACTTGAACCCCTTCACCGTGGCAAGCGGTTACTGGTCCTTTCTCTGCATACAGAGTGATCAGCTCCGGCGACAGACTTATCAATGCAGGTGGATTTCCCATCCGTCTGCATCAACCTGTAGGAAGCATGCTCCTATCTTATCGCGCCAATGGCGGTTAGGCCTCATTGCGCTCAGGGTTGATCTTTTCACGCAGTAGGCCCTCATCTGACTCTACCTTGTCATGTCTTTGGGGTGTGGGTGAATGATCGTCTCTTGGGTATCGTCCCCTCATCAGGACTTTCCTCCGCATTCCTCCACCAATGGACTTGAAATTAAGTCTTACTTCCCTTATGGCAGCTGGGGACTCCTATCGGAGTAGCCGACCTCCTCCCGATTGGCATCCATCCGTTGGCGCAGCTGAGGGATCTTTGCATGCATTTATCTCCACAACCAACCTACCAATTTAGTTTGTTCGACCTTGTCAGGATAGCCGAGAGTCCTCTCTTGAGGATTTAGTGAAAACCCCTCGATCCGCGACCTTCGGTGGTGGCATGAATGCGGGTTTTGTGCCGGCGTCGCATTGGTAGAAATTAACTCATTCTCCTAATACTCCGACGGACCCTGGGATCGAACACGTGACCTTTTGCCAATAATCGCATGACATGCCCATTACGCTATGCCAGTTCGTCTTATGTGTAATGGTTTACTAACAAATTATAGAATTATTTAGAACCAGTTTAGCAAGCTAAATATATGATAGTACTTCTACTTTTATGATGTATTTTTGACAGTATTTTTATTTTAGTCTAGTCTAGTATTTGGCAAGCCACAAATACTATAGTAGTTTTATAAAAATATAATTGAATTTTTTACTATAGTATTTTTGTAAAAAAAAATGAATAGATAAATAAATTCAAGCTTTCTTTAAGTAATGTAGTATAAAATTGTCAATTATTTTTCTATTCTTCAAATATAACTCTTTTTACTTCATTATTTTATACAATATTAGTAGTATTAGTACCCAATTACAAAATACGTTCCCAATTTCAGTAATGCAGAATCATATTCTCTCCAATCAATAACACCATCTTGCTTGCTGGATTACAGAAGATACTAGAGATCAGGCAAACTACAATTATAATAATATTTCCCTTCAACTAAATACTACCTTCCTTTTGAATATCACTACTGCTGTTACTGATGAAGCAGGAGCAGGATATGAGGATCAGCAATATTGAAACTCAATACGTCCAGAGAAAGAATATGTAAAACAACTACATGCTCTATCGACAAACAGAAGAAAAGTGATTGAGGTATTCAGAATGCCACATGAAGTATTTCTTCAACTATACCAATGGCTAGAAAATAGAGGTCATGTGATCTTGACAAAGTTTGTTAAGGTAGAAGAGCAAGTGGCTATGTTTATTCGGACTATTGAATAGAATGCCTCAAATCAGAATGTGCAAGAGCAGTTTCAGAATAGTAGTAACATGGTTAGCTAGTCAGTGACAATTTCTAGTGTCGAATAACTTGCTCGGTATAAATACTAATAAAATATGGGATTAATAGCTACTTCAATATTATTTTAAACAGGCTGATAAAGCTTCACATATCAGGTTTGTTGGACTCCCAGTAAATGAGTGTTTATATAAAGTAGAGAGAAATAAGAAGTTCTATTCATACTTCAAGAATGTAGTAGGGGCAATTGATAGTAGTCACGTACTAGTGTAATGACCCAACATACATGGGCTATAGCAGACTGAACCTGCACCCATGTAGGTGGCCCTGAGACAGAGTGGTAGGAAGAGGAGGGCAAGCAAGAGTTTGACTCATGGAAGCCTGATGGTCTGGGTTCCATTATGAACAGTGAGAGAAACACCCTTGGGCCGTGTTAGCGTACTAAAGGATTGATCAAGAACAAGTTACCCTGCTTGACTGGATAACTGGGCTGGCAAAAGGGAGAAAAGTCTGGCTCTGCCATAGGAATAGACAGGGTCACAGGGTAAAGTTATTCTGACCTCCAGAGTAGGTTACCCAACTCAGAGATCATGGTTACCCTGCTTTGGTACTCAGGTCATCCTGTCTAGGAACCTGAGTTACTATGCCTGGCAATACGAAGTTGTGCAGTGAGTTCGGAGGAAATGACCAGAATGTTGGTCATATGAAGTCATGCATAACACTGGAATCTGGAGTTCTGGGAGATGATATTGGGCAAGCTACGGAGCTTCAAAGTAGCTGTAAATTGGAGACATTATTCCAATCATACCCCTCTGGCCCCACCTTGAGGCCTAGACATCATAGGCAACCCGTGGTGTAGTTGTGTGCAGTCTAGCAAAAGGGAATCTTTGGAGACCTGCTGGCAACACCATATGCGTTGCTGCTATCTGGTTGACCATAAGCTGTTTGCAGGATATACAAGGAGGCATAACCTGGAAGTTGGAGTATCTCCTCCAAGCTAGTCAGAGTAAAAAGGACCAAACGTGATGCGGTTAATGGGATCTAACCATGGGGGTCTCAAAGGTAGTCCTAAGTAGTACTGGGGTGACCAGGAGAGTTTTATACCTATCAAGCCTGAACATGCCCCCAACGCCATAGGCTCTGTAAGGGAAGTGTAGAGGCACTAAAAGCATGATTCCTGCCATAGGTAAAGTGGATCAGAGATGGTGGTCATGGCTAGTGCCTATTGGAGCATAACAGGACTAGCATATCCTGCCAAAGCTACTAGAAGTCCGAGAGTTGTAAATAGCAGATAGATAAACCACTCACAGTAGCTTCCGTGGTCATGTAGAGATCAATACAAATAGGAAGAATGTTATAAATAGTCCAGTTCATCAGTTGTCTTGACTGTTAGCCACCGGCAAGGCACTGATGTGAACAGGTTTTCACTCCAGTGGGCAAAATAGAGATGCGCCATAGAAATGATAACTGTAGGACGTGAACATCAACTAGAGTGTATTGATACATGCATACCTAAAAGGTGTACCAGGAGATGTGTTGGACCACTCTTAGCGGAGAAGAGTGTACTCGAATAATTGAAGTAAAAACCGATAGGGGAGTTTCTGGCATAAGATAAAACTACTTAAAAGTCTATGTGTGAACTTTCCTACTGCAACAATCAATCCTCTCCTGTTCTTAATTTAGTGAAGCATCAGGCTTAACGATATTAAGTTTTACCATTTACTTTACTCTTACATCTGTGTGAACTTTTGGCAATGAGTCTGAAGTTGTTTGATGCTGTCGCAACCTCGGAATCCATCTTCCCAGGGGTGCCCCCATTACAGAAGTACTAAACCAAGGATTTCCAATCTTGAAAACTATAGTAGAGTACCTATTTTAAAGTTAGGTTAAGCTTGTCTTAGCTCTAACAGCTTTGTAAGATATTATTAAGTGCTAGCAGCAAGGGCTGGAATTTAATTCAGTAAATGATATGTTGGGAACAAATAATAACAATGAAGACTCAATTGAAGAGCTCCAGTCACAGGAGAGTCAAGTAGGATGACACCCAAATTTAAGTAAGTTGTCAAGAGAGTGAGAATTGATTCTATATTAACTCAAAATCAATAGGCCATAGGGGAAATTTGAGACCAGGGGTACAATATAAATATGTAGCAAATAATAGAAAGGGGGAAGAGCTAGAGAAGAATGCATATAAAGGCATTAAAGGTAATGATGAACAGGGAATAGTAAGATTGTAAGATCAAATCACATCTAAAATGTGGAGAGATGATTAGCTTTATTTAAATAGGCATGAAGCATAGATATTAAAGGATTATTCGATAATAATCCATAACTATTTAATGATAAAATACTTTATTAATATGAGTACAAGTTACATACATAAAAGATATCTATTATATACATTAAGAAGCAAGCTGTCTTGCAATCCAATTTGTTCTAATGCCAGGATATTTGGCAATTGCTAAAGGTCCAATAGCATGTTTTCTTTCCTGAAGAGTAAGTCTCAGCTTTGTAATATCAAACTTACTATACTTATCTGACTCCACATAAAGCTCAAGAAGATCATTGATTGCTTAGGCCCTGTTTGGTATGCAAGAAAAATGATATTTCCCTCACTTTTATGGCATTTTTCCAATTTTTTTTAAAATAAAGTGAGTCCTGTTTGGCCCATCTATTAAAAGGGCTTTTTTTTAAAATTTGGTGGTATTTTTTTAATGGCATTTTTTTTATAAAATAAGCAAGGAATTAGGGTATAATAGAAAAATGAATATAAAATTAATGAAATGACTAATATAATTTTTATGAGAGTGATAATAATTTAGATGATTGTTTCTATATTGTTTTACAAAATATTCTGATAGATTCAAGAGCAATTTACCAACAAATATCAAGACATTTACAAGGAATTCCTCCAATGATTTGATGCTATTCAACTATGACAGATCTCCTCACTTTCAGCTTAATAGAAGTTTATTACTTCAGGTCGCTATGGCTACAATGAGAGAAGTTAGTACCCATTTGGAGAAGCAAGTGTGCAGGAACTCTGCTCTCAGTAGAGAAGAGTATATGATAGAGCTGCTTCATGAGAGGAGAAATATGTGACGCTTTGCTGAAGTTTGTGGAATGTCTTGTGATTGTTTCCTGAAGCTATGTGGCTGGCCATGTGGAAACTGAAGTTTGATAGAAACAAGGGAGATTAAGATAGAGGAGCAGGTAGGAAGGTTTTTGTGGACAGTGGCACAAGGGGTATCCAACAGGGATGTACAAGAGCGCTTTCAGCATAGTGGTGAAACAGTTAGTGGGTATGAGTCTTTTAAAATAAATCTTTCAAACATTTATTGAATTTTCAGATATATACTAATAAATACTTCCAATTAGGCATTTTCATCTGCTCTTAACAGGCATGATTGAATTTGAGAAAGCTGTAGTTAATCCAGCCAAAGCCAAATGCCCATGGGAAGTTCAAGAAAATCCTAAATTTTTCCCCTACTTTGAGCATATGATTGGTGCTCTAGACAGAACCCATATTCCTGCCCATGTTCCTGCAGCCATTGCTGCTTCTTTTCGAAACCATAAAGGATATATTTCCTGAAATTTCCTGCTGGCCTGCAGCTTTGATACATTATACACCTATGAATTATCAGGATAGAAGAGTTCAGCACACGATGAGAGAGTTTTAAGTGATGCAATTATAAAGAAGTTTGGTATTCCAGATAGAAAGTATTATCTTGGTGATGCTGGATATGAATTGAAAAAAGGCTACTTGACTTCATATCGTGGAGTTCATTACTATTTGAAGGAACAATACTAGTCTAGATACAAGTAAGTTTACTCTTTGTATTAAATTATTATACTATTACTTGTAGTTAATCAATAGACTTGGCAATTAGTATTTACTAATTCATGTTGGTTATTGATAGGCCTGCAACCAAGAAAGAATTATTGAATTTACAGCACTTTCAATTACATTTTGTAATTGAGAAAAATATTGGAATACCTAAACGTCAATTTGCAATTCTTGGCACAGCTTCACAGTATACAATGCAGATTCAAGTAAAGCTTGTACTTGCTCTGGTTGGACTACATAACTTTATTGTTAAGAATACAGCTAATAGAAGTATTATGCAAGGACTAGATGCTGCAGAATTGATAACTTCAAGTAAGAGTACAATTCCTTTGCAAATATATATTGATTCATTACTAACCTGTAAAATAATCAGATAAAGAAGAACAGACAGCCCAGCAGGGCTCTGGTCAAGATGATGAAGTAAATGTTCAAAGGTATAAGAATGAGGGAGATTATCCCAATTAGGAGGAGAATGAAAATAATGAGCAGATGTCTATCTTGCGTGATAGAATTGCAACTGAGTTGTAGAGAGACTATGAGTTGTATCTTGTATATAATAGTTATAACTAAAATTCAAATATACTATTTGCACATAATTAATAATAGGGATAAAGGTCATATTGAATACAAATTAAGTAATATTTAGTTTTAGTAATTGAAATCAACCGATATCTACTAACTAAAAACATTTATTAACAGAGTACAGATCTCTCTGTCTCCTTTTTCAGCCAAGTATCCCTAAGCCTCCCTTTTATAAATGCAGTAAATACACAAGCTTTTTCATAGACCTCCAATACCACAGCTGCCTTTACCATATCATCATCATCCAACTTGCCTTCATAATTCTCCTAAAGAACTTTAAGACCAAGTTCTTGTTTACATACAGCCTCTTGTATTCCTTGCATAACAGCCTTATCAACTACCTTCTTCATCACTGCAGCCAAACCCTCCTGGACAACCCTCAATCTTTTCTGTCCTCCAGATACAGCAGAAGTATCATCTCTACTAAGAGTGCCACCCAAAGACCTAGTGCGGTTTCATACTCTCCTTCTTGGTAGTGCATCTACTGGAGCCTCTGGAGACTCTGCCAAACTGCTAGCAAAATAGCTCTCCTATATAGACTCCACAGCATTCCCCTCACCATCACTCTCCCCACTATTTGTTTTCCTGACATTGCATAAGACTACCTCTTCTTGATCTATCACTTGACTCTCCTCTTGCTCTGCCCTTAACTGTAGCTCCCCTGTACGAGCATAATAACCAGTTGCTCTTACACCCATCAAAAGCTCTGCCAACAGGTTGTAGTATAGAAGCACCTTGTTTCAATACCTGGCAGCCTTCTAATGCTTCTATTATCTCATAATTTCTTATTAGCATGCTCCTAAATCCAAATTAATAGCAAATAAATTGTTAGGATCATATACTTCAAGATATGGCTTCCAAACAGCTCCAGAAGCTGTAGGGATTCCCTTATTCTCATCCCATCTGAAGTCTGAATTTTGTCGAATTGCATGTACAATCTCAAATTCCTGCTTAAGCTAATTATTATATCAGTATAATATAGATTAAAATCAACCATGAATAAATAACTTATAGAAGCCTCTTTAGCCTTGACTTCAAACACAGTAATTGGCTTACTCAAGATTCCAGCATATGCAGCATTCAACTCTGCAACCATAGCTTTCCAGACAGCCTTTTGGAAGCCATTTTCGCCTATTTTCCCTTCTTGTACTTGCTTTAGCAAGGCTTCAACTAGGAAGCTTTCTGTCTCATCAACCCAAATACTATTTCCCATACTAGATAGCATAGCTATTAGCACTTGTACCTTTAGAATAACTTTGTAGAAAATTGTAAGAAGAGAAGGAAAAAATACTTGAGAAACTTTGGAGATGGAGTTAATACTCAGAGATAGGAGTGTTGGGTATTTGGTTGTAGAGTGGAAAGAGGAAAGAAGGTTGATATAATAATTTGGTTCAGGAAAAGGTTCAGTATATATAATTTATGAGAATTATACCAAGCTACAAACTTGTGTATAGTGGGGAAATTTTGTAACAGTAGTTATATTGACAAAAAAGAATGTCAGGCTTTAAGTTTAAATAATTTTTACCTATCATTTAAGGTATATTTGGCTTACATATATTAGCCATGAAAAATTTAGAAATCCTTGCCAAATACCATTTTTTCCGAAAAATGCCATTTTCTTTTATAACTGTGTGCCAAATAGGGTCTCAGCCTACTTTTTTTTTTTTTACAAATTTCTAATAAAAAAAAACAATGGTTACCTAAAGTGCTTTATTTCTCTTGTTGAGTTTATTTTATCATAACCACTTTTAATATATTCTGTGCATATCTACTTCACTCCTTAAATCCTTTTGATATATGATATTTGAGGAATAATTTTAATAATCATATAATAAATCAAAACTGTCACGATTGGACTAAGCCAATAGAAGATCTCTTTCCAGTAGCGGGGAACACCAGTCTACAGAGCAGTTCGTTTCAAACCCTCAATTCTCTCGGCATTGAGTTGTTCATCTTTACGCTTTTCTTATATGTGGTATGCTGGTTCGGGTTGGATTTAGTATATCATGCACCCATTCATCTGAAATCACTCGGCTGGGAATATCGACATATTTTTTTACATTAACACTTGCCCATATCAAAGCACAACTCGGACTACAAGGGCAATTAGTGAGAACTGCCGGCTACAATCCCAGACTCTCAGCAGCCCCGTTGCGCACCGAGCGGGTGCGGTTTGAAGCCAACCTGCGATTGTGCTCGCCCTCCTACCCGCCCTGCCGTATTACCCGGTTGTATCTCCTAATTACGACCGGGCCTCTCTATAAAGAAGGCACTGTTAGTCCTCCCTCCCTTTTTACTCGCCGGTTTCCCGGTTGCTAACACTGAGCATGCAAATCTGGGACACTGAACAAAGGAGCGGGGAAGGCTTGAGTGAAGAAACTCGTCCCGTGTGAATATCTTATATCTAGGGGACTGCTGTTTCCTTTCTCGCCGAACCGCGTTGGGATGTGCTTTCATCGTATCCTCGTTTGCCCTGCGGATATGGGGAGGGTGATAGGCAGACGTGGCGATGTGGTGCTGTTGGAAGCCCCCCCCAACAGATAAAAAAAAAGCCGGTTAGGCCGCTGGCTTCATACTTTTCAAAGCGTCATAGACACCACGTTCTCCAATCTCCCAAAATGGAATCCATGCGTTTTACCACCTCCCATCTTCTAACTGGCCAACTGTCTTAACACAATCCACCTCCGAAATGACATGCTACTACTCCCACCATTCTTTGTCCGCCGGATATCATACTCCGATTGCTGCTACCCTGAAAACTCACCCCCCTCTCCCAAAAATATTTGAATGACGACTTCTAAAGCATTCCCTAGTCCACACCTCCTACCCCCGGAGAGAATTATACCCCTGAGCGCAGCTATGCCACCAGAACACCGCACCCTGGGAACAGAACCGAACGTGCGAAGTTACCACCAGGCTATGCAGCTACTTTCCCTTGCCCACGATCGATATTTCAATCCCCTCTGATAGGAGGGCTCGCCACACTGCCCCCCACTACCCGTTCGAATTACAGAAACCGGAAGAACGCCCAAACCATCCCGGCAGCTCTCCCAAGAGCCAATGTGTGAGAAAGCTCGGACCCAACCCCTCCACACAGACAAAAGAAAAGTTTTCCAAGCATTACCACCCCGCGCAGAGGTTTGCTCATTGTTGGGTTCGGATTTTCAATCCTCTCGGAGGTCAGATGCTCAGATTGGCGGGGCCCGCAACGATGCAACATATGCTTGCCGCCTCTTTGTGGTTTCGGGATCTTTTCCAGTATTCGCCAGAGACTAGCCTGGGGGGCGGGGAGATTAGTTCCCGACCCGTGTTCCTGGAGAGATGTTGGAGTTGGGTGGGTATGAGTGAGAGGGGCGAGATGGGAGAGGTTTGGGGTGGCGCTAAGGGGACCGGGCGGGGGAGATGGGGAAGAGATAGGATTGAAGGAAGAGATTGGACGGGGCTATGCTGAGTGTACGGTATTCAAAGTACGGAACTGTGCAATGGATAACCGGGGTTTTCGCGGGTGGTGATTGACACGGAGTGATAAAAGCGAGTGCTTAGCTGTGACCAATCCGTCATCACGCCACGACGGGATCTCCGAAACCCATCATTCACCCTCTGAGCCACTTATAATCACCGCCACCACACCTCCAATTCTCCTGATTCACCAGATATATTTTAAAAATTCCATATTCGACCGCCAAGTTAATACATAGTCCATGCTTCAATTTATAACAAATGCGGAGATTACAACAATCAGCGGCACGTCCCGCCTTATCCAACCCTAGCCCACTCGTCTCATTTACATACCAATCTCCCCTCTTACTCCCCAGTTTAGTCTCTAGCAAACACTCTACCACACAAGCTAATGTATGCTACATCCAACAGGTGAACCGCTCACGCATATCTTCACACACACCTCAGAGAAACAAGCAAAGCAACAAAAGGCCAAAACACGCTATGCAACCGCTGGCAAAACCACCCCATGAGCGAACAAACGCATAAGCAATAAAGCGCGACTCCCACCAAAGCAGCTGGTGTGGGAGGACAGGGGCGCGATCAGAGGGCCAAAAGGAAAGGTGAGATGGGAAGTAATGATTGAAATCATAATAATCCTGCGCCTAGGTTTAGTTAACTAGCAGGGAGCCAGCCGTGAGGCAATGAATGAACGAATGAATGAAGAGATCTATCACTCATGAACAGCGTGCACAGGACACTCGCCGTTTCCTTTCTTGTCGAACCACATTCGAATGCATTTCTATTGCACTCTCGTTAGCTTATTCATCTAGCGAGAACAGGAGGAGGTTACCTTATGATACCGACACAAACACTCCAATCGGGCAATCATGTCCCCAACTTCGAACTCTTCAAAACAAATTACACATTCTGCCTTCTCCCGCTCAACATCGCCTTCGCTTTCGAATTTCTTCTCGTCAGCTTCCCCCCCGGATGCCCAGGTGTCCTTTTCACTCGCTTTCCACACAACCATGCGGCCACCGCCAGTATATCTTCGTGCACGCATCGTTCTGGGGGGATTAGGGGTGCCGGCAGGAGCTCCAGTAGTCGGGGTATTGACGGGAGACGCCGAGGACTCAACGGCACGAATGCAGGATTGGATGTGTTCCTCTCTTGCGTCCTCGTTTCCGTTTGGATCCACGGGGGGAAGTGGGTGTGTACAGATTGGACAATAGTCTGTCTCTTTGAGGCGCGGGCGAGGTGGCACATTTTGGCTACTAGTTCGGGAGTGCTGTGAAGGGTGGTAGGGCGTGGGGGGGCAGTATGGCTGCTGGCCGCGACGGGACGGGAGGGAATTTGATGAGGATGTGGAAGAGTAGTAGTGATGCGCTTGAGGAGGAGTTTGGTAGTTCGTGTACGCTGATCGAGAGCTGGGGGACATGGCGGCGTGGTGTATGTGTGGAAGGGATCGTCCACCTTGGATCTGTGGAAACGTCAGCAGCCTAGTTCCTCCCATAGCTCCAAAGAGTAATTTACATTTTGTCTTCGTCGTCGATTTACATCTCTACTACCCGGGGGTGGAGTCGGAACGCCCATCCCTCCGCTACCCCCCCCAAGAAAACCGCTCACCCACCCCGCTCCCCCGTTGGCCCCGGGGATCGAGCCGGAAGTGCTCCTCCCCGGACTGTGGTGCGAATCCGATGGTCTCCTGCCAAGACACTGCTCACAGATACGCACTTGCATCCCTTCATCTTCATCCCCGGAGCTCGAATTCCAATTAAATGACGGCGACGCTGGTCCAGCTGCGATGGTGATCCTCGCTTGTCTCACCTGGTTGTCCTCGTAATCGGCATCCCCGGGACTATCCGGCACACGCGAGGGCGGAGGCTCGTAGCATGGAGTCCGCGAAGTCGGGCGGACGACGAAAGCTTTCGGGATGGTGATTCGGTGGGGCGAACAGGGATTACACACCACTCGCCCGCATTTCCTACACAACAACTGAGCCGACGGAACCGCCACACGGGGAAGAGTTACATGAAGGCCCATACCTGCAATGGTGTCTCCGGTTGAAGAATGTGAACACGTTATGACAGATGGGACACCGATTCACGCTTTCGTCCGGCTGCCATTCCGGAAGGATTAGCTCGCTCGTTTGTCGTCTCGATGGCGTTCTCCGATGAGGAGAAGGCGACGAAGAGCTATGCGAGGACACCGAACCATGGTTACTATTCCGCCGCGAGAAGTGTGGAGGCGGGGGCTGAATCAGGCCGCTGCTTGGACGTCGGGGATGGTGTATCGGAGCTGGCGGAGGTAAGGGGGATAAAGGCGGGAGTGGAGGCGGGGCTTGTACTTGTGTTTGCGATGATTCCATACTCGAAGCTGAGGATACCACCGTGCAGGCCAGAATCAAAAGCCGGGCCGGCAACTCCCAGTTCCGAAAGGCGTTGACNGTGTGTGTGGGGGGGGGGGGGGCTCTTCGCGTAGAGTAGGGATGTTCTGGGAGATGAGAGATGAGAGGGGTGACAATAAGTTTTAGCTTTATCTTTATGCTATCTTTCCCCCTCGGGGGGCGAGAAATCAACACAAGGCTTCTATGTCCGAGACACCACTCGCATTCAAGGAAGGGTTTCCAGCAGCGAGGAAATAGGCGTAATAAGCGATGAGTCGTGAAGGTTTCGGAATTCCCAAGCTCTCCTCCACTCGCGCGGTATGGGTGCAGTATGGTGGCGTGTCCGGTCACAAATCACGAGCTCGAGAGACTGTTTGCCGCCTCGTACTTGTACCGGCACATCTGAGGGAGGGGGAGTTTGCTTTGACGTGTCCGCAGCGGGAGGAAAGGTCCCACCCGGTTCAAGGTATATAATCCGACGGACAGATCAAGAAGATGAAAGGAGCGAATTATGATGGAAAAAGTCAAGGCGGAGTGTGTTCGTACCCTCTATCCAGGGCAGGATCAGCCAGAGGAGTTTAGGATTAAGTTAGGGGGAGGAGGGAAAGGGAGATTCAGGAGTCGAGGCAAAGGGGAGGAGGATACAATGTTCTTGGTTGGGGCGTAACTTACCGCATTACCGGCACTGGAGACTACGGCATGGCCTCTGAGAGAGAGTCGTAGTCCATCATAAATTTACATCAGCATGAAGCAAACATATGATACCGCGTGTTGCTGCGAGTGCATCGGCACTCTATCATATCATACGAGTGCCGGTACTGTACATACTGCGGGCCATGGCCGGCCATACTGTAGAGTACCCATGCGAGCTTCAGCCCGCTTAGGGATGAGGCCGAGACAATCCTATTGTTGCATCATAGGCTTTGTGCACTGATAGGAATCCTCCTTCACAACCCCTTTTGGTCCCTGGTCTTATACCCTCCCGCCAAGCTTCTGCTTCTTTTTATTTTTTTTTATTCTTTATTATGTGTTTATTGTTAGGTACAAAAACCAGTGTGCACCTTGCGGTATGGCATACAAAAAACCTTAATTCCAATGTAATAATGAAGGAAAATCAACACAACTCAAGCAATGCTACTGTTGGTAATGTTTTCTACGCATTAGTGTTCTCCTATCATAGGTCATGATACCTAAGTCCCATTTGTCCAAAACTCAGTTTCTTCATCTGAGTCAGTTAGCTAAGCTCTTAAGGCTTATATCCTATAACTTGCTCACAAGAGTATATATGCAACATTGCCAGATAGACAAAGAGTAGAGTAGTAAAGTTATAAGTAAGAAGATATAAAGATAATAGCCTGAATAACTCATCCTCCTAGGTTCTAGTGACTCCTTTTATACTCACTCTTCACACGAACCCTAACCCTCTAACTCATAGCCATGAGTCATCTGCTATAGTCATATGCTCTACTTGCATCACATGCATGAAACCTTATGACTTTCTATCCAAGGCATGTATGAAAATCATGATATGATGTGACTTACAATTATGAGTTATTCAAGTACATCAATTAATCAAAATCTATCAACAACTCACAACCAGAAGTCATAGTGTAGAAGCCTATCTAATATGCCTTGCCCATAAGCCTAATCAATCTACCTTATTGGTAAGCATAACTAAAACCTTTCTACACCTTTACCAATTCCTACCATATACCACAACCTCACTAATCCGCCACCCATGATGTAACCGGTATGGGTACTAGTTGAGGTTTTATATTTGGCTCGATAGTATAGTTTGATACTTGTCTTGTATCGTGTGCTATCGGTTGATATGCACAAGGTTTAATGTTTAGTTTTACTGTATCATTTGATGCTGGTATTGTTTCGTGTGCTATCCGTTGACACGCACAAGGTCTTATGTTTAGTTTCAGGGTATCGTTTAACACTTGTATTGTTCCATGTACTATCGGTTGACATACATAAGGTTTTATGTTTAATTTCGCAGTATTGGTTGATACTTGTAGTGTTTCGTGTGCCATCAGTTGATATACACAAGGTGTTGGAATATCACTTACACTGGAGAAAAGTGATATGCGGTATTTAAAGACTGCTAATTTCCACGATGGAAACATCAGACTGCGACTGACAATATTGTAAATAGACTTGGCTGAATAGATACTACTTTGATCTCGTATTACACCCCCTCGAAGCCTTCTTTAGTAAATAGCGCTCACCTCTTGTTGATCAAGAAGTCATCTGCTTTTAGTATACCACTACATGAGTAGGGCATGGCCCGAACACATTATATTTTTTTAACCTCAGCAAGTAGTTAGAAACCTACTTGAACCAGGCTTGATCAACCTATGGAGCATCCAAACCAAAGCAAGCAGTAGTGAGCGGCAGAATGGGGGAAGATCTGGTTCCACCAATGTGACACCATAGAGTTATTAGAGACTTGAAGTGGGAAGTAGGTTTTACCAGAAGGCCTTATCAAAAGAAAGCAACCAAGAAAACTAAAAGGGCCAAAGAGCGACTTTGCAATTGATGAAGCAGAGAGACAAATAGTGCAAGACCTGGCCACACGGACCTTTAGTAAATCAACCGTCGAGTTAGCAAAGGCAGCAACAAGCCTCTCGGGGCTTTTTCCCCTCAAGCCCCAGCAAAGGAAAAGCACTGGTACAACCAGCAAAAAAGGAAAGCCCACCTGCCTACACTCTAAGGAAGGAAAGTGACAAAAAGGAGGAATTGGACCAATAGGTAGTAGCAGAACCTCTGCGTGATTTACCAAACGACCCATCTGACAACTTGTCAGATGACAGCTCCAGCTGTGATGAGTCCGAATATAGTATATCCATAGGAGAATCCGCCAAGCCACCTGGCCTGGCAGCTGGGCAATCAGGGCTGAAGGTCAAGCTTTGCCTGGCGTCCACATTCTCAGGAGAAAAGGAAGACCTAAAAGTTGAGGCGTTTGACCCATGGATAATGACCACTTCCCAATACCTTGCCATCCACGAGATGGACAAGACCAAGGAAGGGAGTGGAGTATACTTTGGAAGTTTTTGTACGGGAAAGGCAAAAGAGGCATATCACCAAGCGATGAACCACTATGATAGCAAAGAAAAAAGTGTGAGGAACGACTCTGATAAGATACCTGCGAGACAGATTCTAGTCCTCGCGAAATATGTAAGAACTGTATAAGAACTTCCAGGCAACCCAACAAGTACAAAATGGAAAAACAGACAGGATAACTTTCGTAGTAATAGTTCGCTTAATGTACCATGGACGATTGCCCAACAGCACAGTATGCCAGTACATACTGTGGCAGAGGCTGTATGCAGCAATATATCGCTGACTACTGCAGGATGTAGAACCCAGGAAAGAAGAAGGATACTCATTGGACAAAATTGTGAAATGAGCTGAACGCAAGGATGCCATCCTTTATTAGATGGAAGTTTACCGAACGCACATACCCCAGCAGTAGAGCAGTAAAGAAACGTCCTCATGTGGTAACAAAAGAAAGAATCAACCACAGCACAAAGGTTCGAAACATAAGAAAGATAACAAGCAGAAAAGGCACAATGAAGGTATATGTTTCGAATGCGGAAAAAGGGGCACTGTGCAAAGGACCTCTATGCCACAAAGGGAAAAGGAAAACTAGCAAAATGAGATGCTAGTACAAACCACATGGAAGCAACCGAATATGGTGAAGTGGAGATCAACTTGGTGGAAAGGGAAAGCCTGTGAACACAACCAACACTGGCCATTAAGACCTATGATGTACTAGAAGGAACGATTTACATAGAGGGCCATCCAGTAAAGGTACTGTTTGATACAGGAACAATTGGTTGTAACATAATTAGTACTACCTTTATTTCTACCCATGGCATACCTACGGAACCCCTACCTCAACTAACAACAGTCAATATGGCTATAAAAGGTTCCTGCCCCTCAAGCTACAAGAAATGTGGACTGGCTATAGGAATAAGGAAAAAGAAATAGATAAGTCAGGAGATGTTGGTAGGAAATCTGGCAAAATATAACTCCCTAATCAGAATACTATTCCTAAAAAGACACCATGCACTTATCAGGTATAGGGACACAGCAGTGGAGTTTCCGGATGACAAACTACATGTGCTATGGAAACCAACCAGTGGGGAATTCCCAGTCACTGTTTTGGACACCAGGTCAGCAACATTGTTGGAAGAATACAGGGATGTATTCCCAGACAAGGTCCTTGAAACACAACCCCCTATGGGTAAGGTTAACAAGCACATTCGGGTAAAGGATCCAGCTGACCTAAAAAACCAAGCCACATACTCAACTTTAGAAGTATACAAGGAGAAGCTCATGAATTAGATAAAGGAAAAATTAAGAGCCGGAGTGATCATACAACAGGAAGTTCCCAGAGGCACACCTATGTTTGTACAACCAAAGTCAGATGAAAGGATCAGCCCACTGGTAGACTTGAAAGTTCGAAACGACAACACAATTATGGATAGTCTGTCTATCCCCAACCGACAGCAGATTCTAAACCACATTGGGTGAGCAAAATTCAGAAGCAAGATTGACCTAAGCGACGCATACTTTCAAACACAAGTGGACAAAGACCATGCTAGGTTCAACTCATTCAAGACCCTGTTTGCAGGGTTTGTTAGCAAAGTTATACTTCAAGGAGACATGAATGTACCAGCAACCTTTATACGGATAATGGAAGACCTAGTGAATGAATTCCTGCGTCATTTTGTATGGATATACATTGATGATATTCTCATATTCTGGGACACATCAGAGGAACATGAAAAACACATATGCCAGGTATGTGACAGTCAGAAAAGCAAAATTCTATGCAAGGAAAAAGAAGTCTGTACTTTTTGCAGATAAGCTGGAAGTACTGGGACATATAGTGGATAGTGAAGGAATCTATGCCTTCCCCCAAAAGATCTCATCCATTGCATGTCGGAAGACACCCAAAACAAGAAAGAATTGCAAAGCTTTCAAGGAATAGTGAATTATGTGGCCCTGTTCCTCCCACACTATGCTATCCTAACAGCACCATTAATGGATTTAATGGGAAACGCTGAATTCATATGGACAACTACCCTGCAGACTGCATTCAAGATGGTCAAGAAGCGAATTGTCGATCACCAAGTCATGTGACCTATAGACATATGAAGCAAGAGACTGATTTGGTTAGTGACAGACACCTCAGATTTCAGAATAGGAGTATAGGTAGGACAGAGACCCAGCTATGAGATGGCTCAACCAGCCATATCACACAGCAGGAAATTCACCAACCCAGAGACAAATTATCGAACTACCAACAAAGAGGCCCTAGCAATAGCCGAGGCGCTTAACCAGTTCCACAATGTACTAATGGAAAATACCTTCACAATAGTAACAGAACACCAACCCCGGAAGCATTTACGAACCCTAAAGAGCCCAAGTAGAAAGCCAGTTAGATGGCTCAGTGCCTCACGAAAATACGATATAAAGATAGTATATGCACTGGGAAGCAAGAACTATTGAGCTGACACCCTTTCGCAATTATATGAGGCAGGATCAGACTTGAATCCACCCTTTGTCTACGACTATACAAAGGAAGTTGACAACATTTTGGACAACATAGTCCATGTGCAAGAATCGAATACGATGCAGCCCAAGCCTGATCCCTGCTCTACTTCCCCTGCTTACACATATACTGAGTGTTTTGATAAGGCCCCTCTGCGCCCAGAGAGCCTCAGTTCAATCACTACGGGAAATGCTTGGGGTAATAAGTGCACCTTGCAAAGCATGTTACTGCAGGAACTCCAATTTACTAAACTCCACCATTCGCACTGTTATGTGGACTATTGCCCATATGACCAAACTGAGATTAAATTGCTGAATAATCATACCAGGTGGTGAAGCAAGCTGACCTCATGACCCAATATTGAAGGACTGAGTCCCTCGAGCAGAGAATGTGACCCAAGCCCTCCAGAATCCCCCATGGTCATGGACTAAGAGTGGCAGGAAACAATTGGCAGTAGACTAAATAGTGTTAGAATAGGCTGTCCACCCTCATTCTGCTGACGCCCAGGTCCTACGCAATCCCTACAATTCTGAACTCCGAAGCACAGGCATTCCAAATACTAGGGCCAGACAGTTCGCTACCGATTAAATAGCAGAACTGATAGAAAACTGTGGTAATGAGGCAATAGTCACCATGATATCCACAACAAGGGGTAAATATCGACGTGGACTATATGATATCTTAGAAGATAACGAGGAGGACGAGCAACTTGAAATGACTAGAAGAAGCAAGATAGAAGATGAGCAGGACATCAGAAAAACAGTCAAGGAAATGATCTGGACATTCTGAGCACATATGGTTGCAGCATACTGGAAGGAACTGGTATGGAAAAAAGTCCACTAAAACATGGACCCTGAAGGAGATTTGTCCTTCTACATGGTTGCAAATGGAATGCAGTACGCAAAAACGTGTTATGTGGAAGAATGCCTGTATATTCTGAAAGGCCCAGCTTTTGGGAATACTATGCTGCGAGAGTACTTTATAGGCAAGATCCACAACAAAGGCCATCACAGTAGGGAATGGAACTTATGGTGCGCTACCGAGTTCCTATTCTAGCCTGAAATGTGCAAGGATTCCAAAGCATATGTAGCTCAATGCCACACCCGCCAAATAAACAAAAAACACAAAAAGGTTACCAGAAAGAAAGGCCCAAATGATTGTCCTACTATCGGAGATATTTGAATCAACAGGCATTGACTTTGCGGGACCCTTCCACAATTCATGGGGATATGACGGGATTCTAGTAGTCATAGATAGGTTTTTGGGATTTACATGACTCATACGAACAAACAAGGAAGCAACGGTAGTAACAACCTGGAAACTGGTATGCAACAGAATGTTTACATCCCACAGTTATCCAACAACAATGGGGAGCGATAGAGACCCAAGATTTGAGTCACATGTATAGAGACAGCAGTGTTGATTGCGCAGAATTGAACACATCAAGGCAGCACCAGGATACTATGAGATGAAAGAACAAGTCGAAAGACAAATAGGGGAATTGAAAAAAAGGCATTTTGAAATCTAGCTAACATAAGACAGAACGATCGGTTTGATGCCACACCTGAAACAGCTGCATACTTAAATGCAAGATGGTCTGAAACTCTTGGTATGTCACCATACAAAGAAGTTTATGGAGAAAATTACCTGCTACTAACCCTGGTGAATTCCAAGAATTCTGTAGTACCAGCGGCCAATGGATTGATAAACAGGTACCAAGGAATGAGGAACACTGCATTCAATGCTATCAAACTAGCGCGGTTCAGGAGCACAGGAACAGCACCAAAAGCAGGCAGACACCATACACCAAGCAGGATAGGTAACCACTTATGAGTTTATGGAAACCGGTTTAGAAGCGAATCAGGACGAAGCAGGAAATTGCAACCACGCTGGTAAGGAGCATTCAAAATGATTGGATATGATGACCACCAGGAAAACTACATGGTTGAAACAGATAGAAGAACCTACTGGAACTGTGAAGTGATATTTCGCATATCCACAGTGAAGAAGTACCTCCATAATAATAATTGTGTGTTCCCTGGCAGAAGCTGTACAAAGCCACCACTCCATGTGGTTAACAAAAAACCAGAGTAGGAAGTGGACACTGTACAGGACCATCGAAGGCAGCATGATCGTAACCAGTTCCCGGTAAGGTGGGCGGAATACTCAGAAACAGAGAACAACTCGGGGTAACGGGAGCACCACTAGGCAGATGGATCCCAAGGTTGGGGCCGCACCGAACAACTTCAAACCTATCGCCAAAAGTTCATACCAATGTAAGAGTAAAGTAAACGGTAAAACTTAATATCGTTAAGCGTGACGCTTCACTCAATTAAGGTCTCAAGAGGATTGATTGTTGGAGTAGGAGAGTTCGCGCATAGATTGTCAGGTAGTTTTATCTTATGCCAGAAACTCCGCCATCAGTTTACTCCAAGCATTCGAGTAAACCCTTCTCTGCTAAGGGTGGTCCGACACGTCTCCTAGCACCCCCTTCTGGCATACATATGTCGACACACTCTAGTCGGTGCTCATCTTATGCAGTTATCGTTTCTGCGGTGCATTTCCAATATGCCCTCCGGAGTGAAAACATCTGCGCATTAGTGTCTTGCCAGTGGCTAACCATCAAGGCACCTAATGAACTAGACTATCTATGACACCCTTCCTGTATGCATTGATCTCTATGTGACTCTGGAAGCTACCGTGAGCGGTTTGTCTATTTACTATTTACGGGTCACAGGCTTCCGGTGTCTTCCACAGGGCATGGTAGTCCGAGAGTGATCCAATCGGCGCTACCCAGGACCACTACCTCGGATCTACCTTACCCGTGGTAGGAATCATGCTTTTAGTGTCATTGCACTTCCCTTTCAGAGCCAATAGCGTTGGGGACACTTTCGGGCTTGGTAGGTGTAAAACTCTGCCAGTCATCCCGGCAACACCCGGGACTACCTCCGGGACCCCCACGGTTATCCCCTGTTAACTCCGTCAGTTTTGGTCTGCTTTACTCCGAACAACTTGGAGGAGGTACTCCACCTTCCACCATATACCCCCATGTATATCCCGTGAACAGCCTACGATCGACTGGACGGTAGCGACGTATACCGTGTTGCAAGCATGTCTCCAAAGATCCCTCTTTGCTAGACTGCACACAACTGTACAACCGTTGGCCCATGATGTCCGGGCCTCAAGGCGGGGCGGAAGGGGTATGGTAGGAATAATGTCTTCAATTTACAGCTTCATCGAAGCTACGTAGCTCGCCCAATAGCATCCCCTGGAACCCCAGATTCCAGTATCATGCATGGCTTCGCACGACAAACATTCCGCTCAATTTTCGCGAACCCCGCAAGGGACTTCGTATTGAACCGTAGGGTAACTCAGGACTCTGAGCAGGGTAACTCAAGCCCCAAGGGAGGGTAACATTGTCCAGCGGAAAATATAACTTTTCGCTGCCACTCTGTCTATCCCGTCACCGGCGATAGACCTACCTGACCTGTCTCCAGTTACCCAGCCTAGCTGACCAACTGCCCCGTCAGAAGTCCCTAAGTACGCTGACTCCGCTCCTGGGTGTATCCAGGTATTTAAGCCCGGACCAGTCAATTGTGTTCATTCCTGGAGCCTGGGCCATCGGGTCTCAGTAGGTCAAGTACTTGCTTGCCTGCCGGTTCCTACCGGTTCGCCTCTTGGCTACCTGTATGGGTATAGGTTCCGTCTGCCATAGCTCATGTATGTTGGGTTATTACATCACCCGCTTCTTCTCTAAGATCCGTCCCAGACCGCTAGCGTCGTCTCTTATTTCTGCGACCCGATTCTCCTGGGACACTATGGTCCCTGGGCTTGGACGGATATATTTAGTGGAAATCAAGAATGGCCTGCAAGCCTGTCCCTTCTAGTATCTCATAGTGCTCCTATGAGTTCTCCGCAGCCCTGTAGCCATCTCATGAAACCAGGTAGTGGACGAAGCGGAACGGCAACGTCGCCTTCGCTACTCCATACCCGTGGCTGTCTACAACATCTTCGATAATATAACTGGGCTCGTTGTCTACAAGTTCCGGGGTAGGGACTTCCTTGACCCCACCAGCTGCCGGATCCTCATGATAGGGTTCGAGCAACGTGACATTGAAAACCGGGTGGATACTCCATCTAGTGGGCAGTTGGAGTTTATTGGCCCGGTTACCCACTCGACGTGTGACCACAGAAGGGCGAAACATCCATTGGTCCAGATTCTCCATCAGACGCTTGGTGCGGATGTTCTTTCAGTTTAACATCAGGCGGTCCACTTTCTTTCCCCGCCCAGTGGTTATATCCTCCCAGGTAACATAGTCTAGTGATGGCAACCTTTTTTGGTCATGCCATTTCCGTTGCCTTTCTTGTGTCCGGTGAATCGTTTCTCAAATCTCTACCCAGATTCCTTACTATTCCTTCACCAAGAGCTCACTGCCAGGGTCTATTCCTTGAGTATCAGACATGACACCCGCCCGACCTCTCCTTGAATTAAACCTATGGTTGGTCTCAAATGGTGACAACCTGGTGGATTCTGATGTTGAGGTGTTGTACGCATACTCCGCAAGGGGTAACAGTGAAACCCAATCATCTTGTTGGTAGGAACAGTAACTGCGGAAGGACCACTCCAGTGTCTGATTCACCCTCTCGGTCTGCCCATCAGTCTCAGGGTGGAATGCAGTCGAAATGTTCAGTTTCACTTGCAACAAGTGCATTAGACTTATTCAGAACTTGGATGTAAATTGGCCATCTCGATCGGAGATGATTGACTCTGGGAGCCCATGAAGGCGCCAAACTTTCTTCAGGAATATCAAGGCAAGCTCCTAGAACGGTACCTCTATGGTCAGGGGTATGAAATGGGCCATTTTCGAGAATGTGTCCACTATGACCCAGATCTTGGTATACCCTTTGGACTCTGGCAGCGCTACAAGGAAATCCAGTGAAATCGCTGTCCGCGGCCGCATAGGAACATCAATAGGTTCCAGCAGCCCGAACTTCTTGTGCCTGATGGCTGTATTTCTTTGGCACGCATCACATGACTGCACGTAGTCAGTGATGTGCTCATCCATCTTAGGCCAATAGAAGTTAGCCCTAACCCTGCCAATGGTCTTGTAAGTCCTGAAGTGTCGCGTGAATCG
>PYWC01000010.1:231656-260487 GCA_003182015.1 Tuber magnatum | reverse complement strand
CCTCGGGATCAAGTACCCCCTACTCCCCACGGGGATAGGGTTTTCCTTACTTATGTTATTTTACGGGTTATGGATTTTTCCTTTCTCGGATGCCTGGGGCGGCAGTCACGGGCGGACATGGAGGGGGATTTCGTTACTACACTTATGTTTTTTTGTTTGGACTGGTTTTCCGGTATCAGGCGGAGGATTTCTTTACTTGCGTGTTAGTCATCGTGGGCGATGCGAGGGGCCTGTGCGTCCCGTTTTCGGAGGAAAGGCAGCGTTAGTTTTGTTTCCTTTGTTATTGCGTTTGGAATTAAGGCCTTTGTATGCCATAGCGCGAGCTACATGTAGGTCGTTGAGCCACAATCAAACAGACATATGAGTTAAAAAAAAAAAAAAAAACAAACATTCTGACCCTTGGGGACATACCACTTGTTCTTGTCTAGGAGTAAGTCCTTTTCTGTCGTGAAATGTCGCTCAACCTCTTTGTCACCGGCAGCTGTTGCCTTTAGGATCCTCAAGTACTCCTGGTGTTCGGTTATCTCTACCCACAGCTGATCCAAAAAGGAAGACTGGAGCCGAAATTCCTGGCACAACTGCAAAACTTGTGGTGGCAAGATGTCTCATTCCTGGCTCCCAACCCACTGTCTGGGGTGAAAAAATGACTGTGGCGGAAAATCACTCCCCCTTTCAGGGGGGTAGTCGCTACGCCGCGACCAAGCATCTGCCTTCCCATTCAACCGTCCTTCTTGGTAAACCACCTTGAAGTTAAATGATTACAGGAACTCAGCCCAGCAGTGCTGCCTTCGGTTAAGGACCTGGATACCATTGAAGTATTCCAAATGCTTATGATCCACATAGATCACCAGCTGGTCCGTTACCGAGCGTAGCAAATGATCCCATTCCTTGAACGCCGCCACGATGGCTGTCATTAACTTGTCATGGAGATTATAATTAATCTCTGCTGGGTAAAACTTCCTACTATGGTAGGCCACTTGATGCCATCTCTTATCTTCACAGAACTGGGAGAGAACGGCTCCTAATGCAAAGTCACTAGCTTCAGTTTCTAGCCGGGTTGGCCGTTCAGTGTCAAAATCTGCTAGGGTAGGTTTGGACGTGAACGCTTCTTTCAAATAGTTGAAGCCCTGCTCACATGCAGGTGTCTATTCCCATCGGACATCCTTCTTGGTCAAGTCCGTCAGAGGTTTCGCTATCTTGCTGAACCCTTCTATGAACCGATGGCAGAAGTTGGCAAAGCCCATAAAGCTTTGAATGTCGACGACCCATGTCGGAGGTGCCCAATCCCAGATTGTCTGCACCTTCTCTGACAATATAGAGATCCCCACATCGGAGATCTTGTGTCTGCGGAATTCAACCTGCTATTGGTGGAAACTGGACTTCTTCATCCTTGCACATAGTCTAGATTTCCACAATTTCTCCATCACACTCCTCACTATCGCGTTGTGCTCTTCCATAGTTTCAGAGTAGATCAGGGTGTCATCCATATATGCGATGACTCCTTCATCCATGAGATTCCAAAAGACGGCATTTATTATGCTTGGGAAAGTTGCCGGCGCATTACAAAACCGAAGCGGCATGACAGTGCTGTCATATAGTCTACATCTGCACCGGAAGGCCATCTTCCATTCCTCACCTTCTGCCATCCTCAGAAGGTAGTAGCCATTCTTGAAGTCCAACTTGATGAACACACTGGTCTTTTCTAACCTATCGGGCAGTTCATCCATCAACAGCAGAGGATACTTGCTCTTCACCTAGATTTTGTTCAGCCCTCGGTAATCTATTACCAGTCTTAATGTACTATCTGGTTTTGGCACGAAGAGGATAGGGGCTACTGCCGAGGAACTGGATGGCCGTAGCTTTCCCGTTCGTAGCATAGTATTGAGATATTACCGGAGTGCCGGAGGCTCCTTTTCTGATAATGGATAGATAGGCCGAAATGGAGGTTGAGACCCGGGCAGCAACTCGATCATGTGATCATACTTTGAGTGCTCCGGTAGTGCCTCAATCCGTTCTTGACTGAAGATATCTGCATACTCCTTATACTCGCGAGAAGCTTAACCGTAATGTTGGCACCTTCCTCATTGGAGAATTGTACAATTCCCAGTAGGTACACATTACTAGGCTCTTCAGCTAGTAACTCATCCACGGTCATGAACACTAACCACCCCTGCTCTGCCAGGCAGTTCGCCTTGCAGAAATCTGAGCGCCAGGTTAGTGATCCGGTCTTCCAATGTATGTCAGGATTATGGCCTTTCAACCAAGACATAGGTAGGTACCCATCCACCTTAGTGTCGGGCATATCCGTGACTTCAAAGCGCATCTTATTGTGGTGGTCACCTACCCTCATCTCTAATAACTTGGTATATTGTAGACCTGACCCAGGAATGTGATTACCGCTGGCGTCGCTTATCAGTATGTGTACCTTCTGTTGTACACAAGGTGCCTAAGTCTGCTTAACCTATCGGCTACTAAGCACTGGCCCAGTAGCTGCACTCTCGAGTAGCGGGAGCGCTTCCGTGCTTACCTGTCCAGCTTTTTTCTTCCAGTCTAACTTGAGCCGCAGGTGGATAGACTTGGTATGACGAGGCAAGTTCTCACGCTTCTGCCTCTTCACTTGTCGTGGTGACTTAGTCATCCGGGCTTAGTAGTTCCCTTGGGTCTCTTGCCTTTCGAGACCAGAGTGGCCACAACGGGTTGGTAAATATTACGGGATTGCAATTCCTCTTTTCAATAACTAGTGTATTTACTATCACGCCAGCACGATTTCGGGTACTGAACCCTCCTTAGGCAAACTTGAAAATAGCATTACTTATGTGATCAAGTCCAGCCTGAACCAATTCCGCTAATACTAAACATAACAATTGTTTTTTCGCGAGGTGGGTAGAAGTCCGCCGTCGGACCAGTTCCAAGCACAGCAGCCTTGCTTCTCTAATGTCGCGCGTCTTCCCGAGCAGGACCTCACCCAGCCTCAACCGCAATAATGTCCCCTGACTTGCCCATCCAGCTAAGGAAATCCTGAAAGAAATACGTATAACTAGGACAAAGGAAATAAGCCGAAACCCAACAAAGGAGAGATAGCTTAGTCCACGGCGCACGGCCAGTAATATCTACCTGCCCACACCTCCTGGGTGTAGTCAGTATCAGGGTCGTTTACGCGGTAGAAGGGTACTCACCCATCTCCGAAGCCACCTCCCTGGCTCATGTCTATATCTCCCTCAGGGGTCTATGGCTAGGGGTTAATAAGGTTACACCTTAAACAGAATGGGTTCTTACCTATTCCGATCCGTCAGTATCAACCTCCATGATCTGAGGTGGTGCCTGGCGGAGTTCAAGTATCTTGGACGAGGAAGCCGCAGGTGGCGCTTCAATGCACTTCAGCCGCTGGTCGGTCCCTTTGGGCCTGCTTACCCAGGCTGACCATTTCAACCCTCGAGCCTGTTTGGATAAACCAAAGACTGGGGACGTGGCGGTACACTTCCTGCAGAAGTGATTACTTTGTCCACACTTGGTGCACTGATTGTGCTTTCTACGACGTTCGGTCAAAGGCCACGGGAATTCCTTATGTGCTCTTGCACACTCAGAAGTCACCGGCTTTGCCTGTTTCCCCACATTGAAATTAGTAGGTTTGGCAGGCCTCTGGTTCTGTCTGCCCAAACCTTTTTCCTTCATCTTAAACCTCCCGGAAGTTGATAACCTATCGTCCTTCCTTTCCATTGGCTGAGACCGTTGGACAGGATAGATAACCATGTTACTGAACTGGGTGTCGTCTTTCAGCGTGTGTACAACTTTCCACAGAAGAGCAAGGTAGTCGTTGAAGTCGGTTGGATGGGGCTCCTTGAGTGCCCACGCGTTCCGAATTTCCTGGGTAATACCCGACCGTACCTTGTCTCGTACCTGTACTGGATCTGTATAGCTAAGCTTATACATGTAGCCAGTTATCTTGTCCAGGTACTTACTATTGGGATGTGACTTCATCACCAGGTCTCGCCACTGGAGAAGGGATCGGTCTCATACCGCTTGGTTACCATGGAAACTTCGTTCTAGTCATTCCCGGAATCCTTTCTACGTTCTCAACGGGTTACTGTTGTTAACAGGAACGTCAGTACGCTTGGCTGCCTCTTTGTTGATATGTGAGTGCAGCCCAAGATGCCATGTTCAGGCAGTATCGTCTAAGAGGGGGATCACCAGGTTTACCTTGTCCATGTTGGTCAACCTGCACTCCGCAAAGTATTCGCACCTGACCTCCACCAACTTTAGGAGGCTTGCAAGTTCGGTAATCTTTCCCTTGAACCCCAGAATACCGCTAAGCTTCTCCGGCTTCCTCTGCCGCTGTCTGGAGGATGGCCGAGAGGTCCATCTGCTGTGGAATTCCTGTTATAGCTTCTTCCCATAGAGGTCCCACTGTTGTTTTCTTCTTGTCACTCCAATCATCTCTGCGAGCCCCGAGGAAGAGAGTCAAACAAGGTCGAGAATCGGCATCATCATCATCCGAACTGTCGTGGTCGGTGTCCCCTGGATCTCCTCCCGCTCCGGTTGCACCACCTCCAGGAGGCGTATTTCGATCTCCACCATTCCCGGGATTTCTGACTGGTGTCTCCCGTGGTCCAGAATACCCATCAAACCATTCCGCCTGGCCATCCTGATTCCCATCCTCCGGGGGGTTAGCCCCTGATGGTACTGATACCGGTGGTGGAACTGGGCGTCGCCCACTCTCAGGAGTTGGGTTAGGTGCCACCTGAGTTATCCACAGAAATGCCAGTAACTCTGGGCAGCTCAGGGGTTGCATTGGGGGGCCAACCCGCCTCCATGAGCCACAATACCCACATGTTGGCCGTCCATCTCCTTCCTTCTGCCTTCTTTCATGCCTTGCGGCGGTCCCTTTTTGGCTCCTGTACCCACATGTGTGGTAATTAATCTATCCCATACGGGTTTCTTCCGATTTGCAGCCCGACAGGCAAAACTGGTCTTGGCTGTCCGACTCGCCACCCATGATTGTGGGGAGCACGGAAGGNTCCCATACGGGTTTCTTCCGATTTGCAGCCCGACAGGCAAAACTGGTCTTGGCTGTCCGACTCGCCACCCATGATTGTGGGGAGCACGGAAGGAGGAGTAGTTTTTGAAGGGGCAGAGGGAATCACGGGTGCCCAAGGAAAGGAGCGAGCAGGTGTCCTAGGTCCGGGGATCGGAGTCCGCCGCGATGGAGACATGGGTGCTCCCTCTTCCTGGCCCCTTACCTGTTCGAAAAATCTTGGTGATGCCGTGTGCAGTGGTTGGAACCCTGGGATACACGATACTGTTAGCAGGAAGGCTGTGGCAGGAAAGGTATCAGGAGCGGGCAACAAGACGGGTAAGGGTATGGGTCTTGGAGCAGGGATATGAGGTACAGGAGTTGCAACCGACAGTGTTGCAGGAGGGTTAAAGGGAGCAGGGGTCGGCCAAGGAGTACGGTCAGGTGTATCTGGTGCCGTGATATGCTTTTGCTTTGACGGCCTTTTCTTAACCCGATGCCCAGCGGTTGGTGCAATTGCCAGACTTCCTGAACGACTGCTGGCGATCGAGGAGGGGATAGATAGAGAGCCTGTTGATGCTCTTGTGAAGGTCGAGCTATAGCTGTACCCTTCACCCTTGAGGGTTTCCAACATCCGTATACCCGCAGGGCATAGGTAGGCCCTCCACTGTTCATCCCGGGCTCTCATAGCCAGTTCCACCCCGCAGTTCTCCAGCTTCGTGTGGACGAGTGGGAGTGGGGGCGCCGCCTCTATCGCCAGCACGTCATTCTCAGCATCAATACTATAACCCCCTGCGAAGGCCCTTTCCACCACTGCCATACGATCCTTCAATGCCTTCTGGTCTCTTAACATTCGCTGGTAGACCTCCTGCTATACTTTCATCCATTCCACCGCTGCCCTAGTAATGTGTTTACGGAACACCGGCTGCTGCTGGGCATTCGGGTTCTTTAGTTCCCGCTTCGCATCCTCAATCGACTTGGATACCTGCGGGACGATATAAGGTGCGACGAAATTGGGGGAGAACTCGCTAAATGGCACCTCCTGCAGCGTGGGAGTGAGCAGGTAGTGGATGAGGACGGAGTCTTGAAAGAATGAAAGCGCTGCAGCACGAGGGTCTTTAATCATAAGATCAACACATTCATTAGGCAACTGAATAGTGGCGGCCTCCAGAAGCAATTGGTGACCATCCAATTCAATACCGCGGACATCCGCGAAAACTGACACATGAAATGTGTTGGCGGAGTTCGCGTTAAGGTCAAGGTCGGAATCCGTGTTGGATTCCATTCTAGCTCGAAGCTTGGTACTAGCCATTGCGCTTTCCACCTGGGCCTAGTTGTTCTAGACAAGGTTACCAGTATTCACGCAAGGTCAGTGCCGAAGATCGAGAAACAATTAATCAGGAGAGGAGTTAAGCGAGGAGCTCGCTTAACGATACACTGTAATGAAGGCACCCCTACGAAGATGGATCCCAAGGTTGCGACCGCACCAAACAACTTCAAGCGTATCACCAGAAGTTCACACCACTGTAAGAGTGAAGTAAGGGGTAAAGCTTAATATCGTTAAGCCTGACGCTTCACTCGCTTAAGGTCTCGATAGGATTGATTGTTGGAGTAGGAGAGTTCTTGCATAGACTTTCGGGTAGTTTTATCTTATGCCAGAAACCCCCCTATCAGTTTACTCCAAACGTTCCAGCACAACCTTCTCCGCTAAGGGTGGTCCGACACGTCTCCTGGCATCCCCTTCGGGCATGCATGGGTCAACACACTCTAATCGGCATTAATCTTATGTGGTTGTCGTTTCTGCGGTGCATTTCCATTATGCCCGCCATAGTGAAAACTTGTGCGCATCAGTGTCTTGCCAGTTGCTAACCATCAAGGCACCTCATGAACTAGACTATCTATGACACCCTTCCCATATGCGTTGATCTCTACTTGACTCTGGAAGCTACTATGTGATAGCAACCTTGAGAGTCTAATGCCGCTCGCCGGGCAGCTCACTCGTGCGCAGGGAAAACCTTGATATAAGAAGAGATAGAAGTGATCGTCGTTGTTGCTCTGATGATGTTCTATGGACGTTACATGGACATGCTATATAACAGGAGTGGAGCCGTTGCTCAGACTAAGTACAGCTCCGCCCACTCTGTGGGGTGACAACCCACACACACAGGAAACACCAGTCCCGCTCCCACTCCCACTTCTATGCCCTAGCTACCCAGCTAACTAACATACCACGATGGGGTTACCTCGTGCTCCGCACTCCATCACTATGAGCGGTTTATCTTTTTACTATTTACGGGTCTCGGGCTTCCGGTATCTTCCGCAGGGCAGGGTAGTCCAGGAGTGATCCAATGGGCGCTACCCATGACCACTACCTCCGATCTACCTTACCTGTGGTATGAATCATGCTTTTAGTGTCTTCGCACTTACCTTTCGGAGCCTATAGTGTTGGGGACAGTTTCGGGCTTGGTAGGTGTAAAACTCCCCCAGTCGCCCTGGCAACACCCGCGACTACCTGCGGGACCCCCACGGCTAACACCCGTTAACCCCGACAGTTTTCATCCACTTTACTCTGAACAACTTGGAGGAGGTACTCCACCTTCCGCCCCATGCCCCCTTATATATCCTGCGAACAGCTTACGGTTGACCAGACGGCAGCGACGTATACGCTGTTGCAAGCATGTTTCCAAAGAATCCTCTTTGCCAGACTGCACACAACTACGCAACCGTTTGCCCCTGACGTCCAGGCCTCAAGGCGGGGCCGGAGGGGTATGATAGGAATAATGTCTTCAATTTACAGCTTCATCGAAGCTAGGTAGCTTGCCCAATAGCATCCCCGGAACCCCAGATTCCAGTATCATGCATGGCTTCGCATGACAAATCTTTCAGCCAATTATCCTGAACTCCTCAAGGGACTTCTCATTGAACGGTAGGGTAACTCAGGACTCTGGGCAGGGTAACCTGAGCCCAAAGGAAGTGTAACCTGGTCCCGCGGACCAGATAACTTTTCCCTGTCACACTGTCTATCCCGTCGCCAGCGATAGACCTTCCTGACCTGTCTCCTGTTACTCGGACTAGTTCAGCAACTGCCCCTTCAGAAGTTCCTAAGTACGCGGACACTGCTCCTGGGTGTATCCAGGTACCCAAGTGCCTGACTAGCCAATTCTGTTCATTCTCGCAACCCGGGCCATCGGGTCTCCATAGGTCAAGTACTTACTTGCGTGCCTGTTCCTACCAGTTCGCCTCCTGGCTACCTGTATGGGTATCGGTTCTGTCTGCCATAGCTCATGTATGTTGGGTCGTTACACTTGGAACCCCGCGAAGGATTAGAAAACGTGATAGAATTAATACATGAATGGTGAGTGGATAACAAACTGTAGGACCAGATACCCCCTACAATAAACTATGTTACAGTGGCCTGGAGCCCAACCCTGCCGGATATTGCACACCTCCGCCTTGATACAAATGAGGGAATACAAGACTGTCTGTGGTTGGGCTATTTTGAAAGCAATTTCGAACACAGCGAAGATAAGGATCAGGTAATGGAAGCTCAAGCTGCCTACCTAGTGGAGCGGGCCGCAGTCGAGTACTGGGAATAACAAAGAAAGGGAATACATACCATCCAACAGGTTTACGATGTCAAACTATGAGGAAGTATCTTGGAGCCAGCCCCCTTAGCTGATGGAACGGTTGGTGAACTGTGACATTATCCTCAGACGGTACTTTACAGGCCGGTTATTCATACATATTTGTGACAAATGCCTTGAAATAACAATGGAATCGACAGGGCAGATGTGGGGAGAAACACTATCAGATGCGTTCCACTTTGGTAGTAGGTGCAACCTGAGTATGGAAAAATGTGATATGTGTGTAGAAATGGAAGAAACTGAAATTAGAATACTACACATTTCCCCTGAGCAACTAAGGGAGTCCGATACTGGAAATTAGATACTACACCTTCCCCTGAACCCCTAAGCAAGGCCAACACTGAGACATAAATACCACCTACCATTCTTGACATATTGCAGCAAATCTCACTGCAATATTTACAACTTGACAAAACCACTGTACTACTCCACAAAGAAAACTGGTAATGTTGATCTACAAAGAAGTCAATGTGAGAGCACGATACCAGATCATCAAATACCTACTATACTGTGAAATGATTCCACTGAGTGCATACTGGAAGATATTTCACGTCGACTATTGCAATCAATATGGACGAATTCATATCGAGACAGAAGATTGGGAGGACAGAACGGTTCAAGATTGGACGGACTTACCAGACTACTTGGAATCAGGTTGGTTTGTCCACGAGGGGCGCGGTCAGAAGTGTTTAGAAAGATGAATGAAGGGTATGGAATGAATGGTAAAGGATGATATGGGAATGTTGCCGGACACCACTGACGATAAGGATGGGTTATATTGAGACCTTGCGGAAAATAGCAGGTCTACCGACTATTAGGATTTCATTAGGTTATTTTGTTTGGTGATATTTTTATTTTATTTTGGGAGTGTAACTAGTACGGGCACTAGGTGTGGTTTTATGTTTGGTTTCACAGTATTATTTGATACTAGCAGGTCCGCTCCTGACCTGAAGGTGAAAGTATTTTGCTGTGAAAGTATTTTGCGGTGAAAGTATTTTGCTATAAAGTATTTTACTGGGGGGCGGCTTCGCCAGTTTTCCTTTTTTGTTTCTTGCTTGCTTTTGTACCGCCCCCCCCTGCCAGGGATGCCTGACCTGTTGGGGAGTGGGGTGGGGGTTAGTGCCAAGCAAGAAAGCGTGGGGGTAGTGGTGGGCAGTTTTAAAAATACCCTGGGTTGCAGAACTCAGCATGTACGATCAGATAGCATAATCAGAAATATTGCAGACTACAAATAGACTAGCGTCCCCCCCCTGTCCACGGCCGGTACTCATTCATATAACTTACTGGAGTTACTTCCTGAGGAAATTGGATAAGGTTAGGTTTTAAGGTTTAGGGCTTTACATGAGAACTTAAAGAGAAAACCAGATTAAGCACATAATGTTAGAAAAAGTTAACAAGAAAAGAGTAGAAAGACAGACTATGTACAAAGTAAACCATGGAAAGGGACGTAAAACAGGAAATTAGCATTACCCACTTTCGTCACAGAAAGGTGTATATTTTCATAACCAATCCCGCCCTGTGGCAGACTTCCTTAGTAATCAATCCTGGCCTGGGGCACAATTGATTAGTAATCAATCTTGCCTTGCCAGTGGGATACACTGTATTACTTAGTGTTCACCTCCTCTCAGATCAGTGGCGCAGCAAGGTGATATACAAAATGTATTTTTTTGTAAAGTGAAGAAATTTGTAGAAGTTAGGTTTTGGGGCTTAGGGCTTTATATAAAAAGTGAAAAAAAAAGAAATATATGAAGTACATATAAGAAATCAAGAACAAAAGTGCAGAGAGAACGACAGTGTAGAAAGAGGACAATAGGGAGGAATATAAAATAGGAAGTTGAGTATAAAAAAACAGAGAAAAAAATAAGTAAAAAAGGAAAAGTAAACAAAAAAAAGTAAAAAAAAGACATAAAACTCACAACAGCAGACAGGAAAGAATAATAGAAAAAGTAGTACCTTCGGAATAATTATCATCATTAGGGATATAATAAATAGCCAAGGAAAAACTACAGTATAGTTCCTGCAGATATAATGTCCTCCTTAGGCAGTAACTAAAGAACTATCAAATTGCTCTCAGAGAATGGTACAATCCTATCAAGCCTTTAGAACATAGCCTATGAAGTATAGAACATAGCCCACAAAGCGTAGAGATGTGCACTAATGCAGTGAGTACCTTCAGAAAAACTATCATTATTAGGTAAAGCAAAAAAATCCCCCGGAATCCAACAAGAGCCCTCAGTATCAAATCCAATGCAAACTGAACTACGGCCTGAAACTCAACCCCAGAAACCTTCAGACCTAAGGTCATCATAAGGTAGAGGTACCACAGGCTGACCATATCAAGTCATAAAATCCTTCCAGTACCTCGGGGAAAACAACATTGGCTGTGGTGGTTGGAGTATTGCTGGATGGTAAGAGTGTAAGCCCGTCAACGGAGCTTACCCGGGACCGAGCAACATAAAGTTGCCCATGTGTAAAGGCATCGGAGTGGTGATCCACTCCAACCTTCTCAAGACTCTGGCCCTGGGATTTGTTTACTATCATGGCAAAGCATAACCGGATGGGGAAATGTTTTCTCTCAAGAGTGAAAGGTAGATCCGTGTCACTGGTGGTCAGCTTTATCCATGGCAGAAGGCGAATCTCACCATCCCACTTACCACCCAGTATCGCAACCTGTAGACAGTTGTGACCCACTCCTAACAACCTCAATCTAGTCTCGTTGCACATTCCATGGTTTGGACTGAGTTTGTGGATCAGGATAAGTGGTACTCCAATTTTGAGCTTCAGGTATGATGGTGCTAACGAGGCTAAGTTGATACTCGGAAGATACTCCACTGGGTAGGGCTCCACAGCTGTAGCTTTCTTGCTCAGTTCTACCATATTGGACACTTCAAAGCAAGGTTCAGTACCTGGCATCCGGTCTAGGAGGATGTCAGTGAAATCATTAATGGTATCATTCTTGAAGGCCAAAATAGCCCTACCAATAAAAGTACCATGATTTGTAACCGCCTCGTTCAACAGTGCCTGTGGGCAGAGCTCAACACCAAGTTTCTCTACAGTTCCAACTCTGCGGATGTAGGCAGCTAAGTCCAATCCACCATAGAAGGTGCGATCAATCACCATACTTTTGAGAAAGTCAATGAAGATCTGATTGGCCGCTGTAGCTGCAATCCGCATAGTAGTCCTTAGCCTCAATATGCGCAATGAACTCCAAATGGTACTGTGTCTAAGTGAAGCATGCACAGTAGCCGGCCTTGAACCTCACCGCACCACTGGCAAGATCTGAGCAAAATCACCACCTAGAACAGTGCTGATCCCACCAAACAGAGAGCGATCACCTACTGGACAGGTGTCCGTCAGTGTGTAACTAACTGCCTCAAAGCATGACTTATGTTGCCTGGGCATCTCATCCCAGATGATCAATGATGTACTTGTGATCAACAGGGCAAGAGGTGAGTTGCCAGCAATATTGCATACACCGATGGATGTGGACAACAGAATCTTGAATCGAGAGTGAGCAGTACATCCCCCGGGTAACAACTCTGCAGCAATCCTTGAGGATGCGACACAGAGTATGACTTTTCCTCTAGCCCGATAATAACTGGAAAGGCAGTTATAGAGGAAGGTCTTACCCATCCCAGCTGGGCCTTGGAGGAAGAAAACAGAACTACAATGAAGACATGGATTGAGTTCCGGTTGCTCCACACCATTCACTATATCCTTAATGCACGAACCTGGTTCTGAATTAAGTTTTGCACACATCATAGCAAAGGTTTCCTCTTCCCGCACAGGATCATAGGCTGACTCTCCATCCAATCCTGGATTGCCTTGTATGGCTACCCCCACGGCCCAATTAGGGACCGGTTGGGGCAACTCAAACTCGGTCAAGGTCGTTCCAAATTTCAGCAGATCTTGCTGCAAGAGGTACAGACCATAGTCGAGATATACCGCATGCTCCAATATCTCCATGCCTCCAGGTTGTGGGGACCTGCTACAGGTGATGAGGTTCGGAAGATCATCACACATACGCTCCCCAAATGTTTCCTAAATCAGATTTGGGTCGGTGATTGTAGTGTACTGGAGAGCCAAAGGGAACAGATGTTACAAAGCCCTACCAGTTATGAACTCTGAACCTTCTCTGAACATGGCCACACACTCCCCATCATCTTCCCACAATCTTAAAGCTATGTATGCACCTTTAAATATAGGGTGCACAGTACCATCAACTGTTCTTAGATGTTCAAAGCCCATAGGACCTCGTACAACAGTTAATAGCATGCGGAGATAATACCTCTCACCCATGAATGGATTTGCAGAGTACATGCGTCCAATTGAGATTCTGTTCTGCCTCCTTTTTCAACCCACCTTTTAGTCATGGACAAAATACTCTGGGAACTCATGGTACAAGTACTGCCGCCCATCCTCATTCTTCTGATTGTAGTCAAAGAATCCAATCAGTGTTGATAGGGAAGACTCAATCAGTCTCCGAATCTCCTCTGGATGTTTAAGGCCCTTGAAGTATACGGGCTGTTGGCCTTCCAAATGTAGGGCCAGATGCCTCACCAGTGGTTGCTCCTCGTGAGAATCGAATTCAAACAAACCCCACACTGCCTCAGTTGGACCAATATAGCAGCCATGAAGATAGCACTTGATCTCATCAACCTCCGAGTCCACAGTGGCCGTTACTCTATCGTAACATTTGTAAACGTACTCGTGAATATACTTCACAGAACGAATGGACCTGCATACCTCTACATTGATGTGCGCATTGCAGTGCAAGGTCCGGTAGGGGCTACAAGGCACGACCCTACGATTGTCCACTGTAGCCATAACTGTACCCCCTGATCCATGGACAGGAATGGCAAAGGATTCACCCATAGTCTGCCTCTGATAGAGGGGATATCCATTGGCCTGTATCACAGTCTCCTCCTGAAATTCACGGGGATATCTCTTATGACAAGTAGGAGGGAAGAGGGGGTTCAAATCTTTCATGCAGAGGGTATGACCATTGCCACCAGTACATTGGGTATAGACCATGGATCTCTGAACAATTGATCTCAACTCTGGTCCCATCGGATCATCATCAGAAGAGAGCTCGGCAGAGATAAAGCGATCAATGTACTCAGCCATCAGGAACTGGGGAGTGGTCTGCAAGAAGAGCAGAAGATGGAGGTGAGAGAGGCCTCGCTTCTGGTACTCGATGGTCCACACCCAGCCCTGCCAATGCCCCAAGATTTGTTTCTTTTTAATTTGATCAAGTGGATCCCGTACCTGGAGATTGGAGACTCTAGCTATGAGGTCTGGGTGACCCGCAGCAGTCTGCCCTAGGAACAACTCTGATTCAATCTCCACCCACGTGGGATTAGCGGTGAAGGTAATGAACAGGGATGGTTTGCCAAAGTGACGTACCAGAGCCATGCTGTCCTGGTAGAGCTGCTGCATAAATCTATCCCCTCTAGTAAATGATGATGGCAAGATAATTCTCCTTCCGACCTCCTCCAAGTTGACATCACCTGCACTCATCGCATCCTGTACCCCATTGTACAAATTAGTCTGCAAGCGAGCCTGATTGAACCGCAGCCAGTTGAGTTGGTTTTGATCAGAGATCGCCCAAGCACCAAGCATTAATTGCTGCAGTAACCTTTGGGCCCGAAGGATAGTGGATGGCTCATCAGTCCAAGTATGAAGACGGAAGCGGTAGAAGGCTCGCTGTGATAATCTGTCCTTGACGCGATTGTTCCCCACAGTTCAGAGCCGTCTACCCCAATGCCATCCAGGTTCACCGTAGGGAAATAGGAGAACACAATGGAGGGGGAGATAGGAGGTATTATTGGGGTTGCTTAGAGAGAATGCCCCATTAGGTACTTCTCTGTTCGATATCTGTGCTAATACAATGTCCCGGAATCCCCCCTCATCATATTCCTCCGGAAGAAACATCCAAACTTGATCCGCCGTTGGAAGGTTCTCCCGTCGCATGTCTGCCCCGGACTGTACAATCAACCTCCACTGTGGATCTAGGATGATGCGCAAGTTCTACTCTTGCTCAGAAATCTGCGCAAACCTTTCTCTAGCCGCACAATATGGGCTGTATGAAAGGGCTTGTCTCCTGCACCATCCCAGTAAGTGACGTGATGAGAGCCCTATCCAGATCCAGAGCTCTAGCAGATCGCACTTCGGCCGCATAGGCCAGATCATACAGGTAGACCTGAGAAAATTGGGCATCAAGACCACTGGGTGCGACCAGTGGTCCCTGTCTATGGTAGATCGCACCATGGACCTGGAATGGTTGAAATTCATCCCCAATTACTGCTGGTCGATTATCCATATTGTACATGATGGACGTGAATGCAAACTGGCTATTCCAGTACCTCAGACTCTGCCTAAATGTCCTTGATTCCCATTCCATTCCCGTCATCAAGGTGTGCAGAGGTTCTGGCAACGGCCGCATTTTCTCAACCACAGCATCCTCTCCCTTATATCAGAACTCAAAGGTACCTGGTGCTTGGTTGGCGGTTTTTCTTGTCACCTCCGCACTCCAGTGCAGGGCATTGCAGCCTCTGCATACAACATCTATCTGACCCAGATTGTGCTGGGTCCAATGTGCCTGCTTCTCCACGAATGCAAGGAACACTTTAGTCTGCAGGGCGAGTGCTCCAGAGATATGTTCCATTACATGGAGTGGAGCAGCAGGGCATTGCTCTGATTGTGCTCGTTGTCTTTGATCCCTCTGTGTAAACTAATAAGATAGTTGTTAGTTCTTGGCTTCACCAATCATTTCACACTTCAATCCAGATATTAACATACCAAACATTCCCGACAACTGCTCCATAACCTTCCTCCCAGTGTGCGATCAAATTCCCCAAATCCTTTCTCCACCTGGCACCAAATACAGCTCGGAAGCTCCATCCTATTTTCTATACTTGTTTGCTGCTGGCATAGCAGGGTTCCACATGGTTCCAACAATTGATAAGAAGAGGGAGGAGCAAAGGGGGCAATGGGTAGGGCACTTACCTCTTCTTGTATTGGTACCTGTGATGCTGGTCGCCAGGTTGCCGGGGATGAGTAGTCGAATGGTCCTGTTGCAAGGGCTGTTGGAAATATATATAGTGGTGGTGGGAGTGCTGCGACTGCTGGTGTTGCTGGAGGTGCTGGGGGTGCTGTGAGTGCTGGGGGTACTGGGGGTACTGGGGGTGCTGGGGATACTGGAGGTGCTGGGGGTGCTGGGGGCCTTCGGACCACTCTCCTCCTATCGTGTTATTCCAAAGTACCAAGTTAGAATATGCTGTTGTGACAGATTTATAGCCAACAATTCGAAGAGTACCTACCAAGCATGGTCTGCATCATCTCATCCGGCGGCCATTTGAATTAATATCAAAGGCGTTCAATGGTTTCTCGCGCCTGCACTGTCCACACATATGGATAGTAGGCATCATTTTTCCCGCATTCAATATTAGCAATTTGGGAAATTAATTTATTGGGGAGAGTTAGGGGCACGGAAGGTTCAATAGTTGCTGAAATTGTTCTTTTTTCATTATGAAAAAGGGGAAAAAGATAAAAAGGAATTGAGCTCAAGCGGACCGAGGTGGTTGAGCAGGGAGGAAAGAGGAGGAGGCGGGAAATATTGCTAATATGGAAGAAACTGGTTGCTATGCCAAGATTTCAATCTTACTTTTACTCTATTACCCTGCTGAGATGTAGCAGAAATGCAAAGCCAAAACAGTTTTCGGGGCATTTTCCCAATTCAGAAGTTTTATTTTAATTTCGCATACTTAACCTGCAAGTGTTTTTTCCATGACAATTTTGGTTATCTTTTCAATACCTTTATTTAGCTTCTTAATCTTATTCTCTGATGGGTGGAATTGGAAATGAAAAGATTTGATTCTTTTGGTGGAAAAATAGATCAAAGATTGGTAGAGTGTAGGCAGTGTTGCCAAGCCACTCCTGCTGGTGCTCTCTTTTCTTTTTTCCTCTTGTACACAATTTCCTATTCTACTCCTATTCCATTCCTTGCCTTTCCTTCATCTCATTTTATCTCCTTCTTTCCTTTATCTATCTTTCCTTTCCTCCTTTTTTGTCTTCTTGTCTTAAATGTTTTGCATTGCTGACTGCCACTATCGCAGTTTTATTGTCGTTCTTGCAGTTTCTCCCTCTGTTCTAAAACATTCAAGAGCAGAGGATAGAGGTGGTTCTACAACTGTGGTGTACCATCCGATGGATCCTACCAGAGAGTATGTTTTCCGCAACCAATGGGAGGCCTGGGATCCCTGGGAAGATCGTTTTTTGAGATCTGTTTTCAAGTACATATAGACTAGCTGCCCCCGTACCAGCGGCGCGTCTCTGTTTCTGTTATTAGCGAATTTCGTATGTTGGTTGGTAGATCGCGGTTGGGTAGAAGGTGAAAGATCAAGATTCTACCTTATATCTATGTATAATGGCTGGAGGAGGGAGTAATTGTTCCTGTGACAACACTGGGTAGTACCAAGAGTTCAATAGTCTGACTAAACTTTAATCCAGTAACTACAAGCAGAACACAGGTCTGGCATCTAATAATATAAAGTATACTATAAACAATGCAGAAGGAGTAAGAAAAGGCCAGGAATTTGATATATTGAATATTGACTGATATGCAAAAGGTTGACGGAATCAAATTTTGTATATAACGATAGAATAAAGTAGAAGCAGGGGTCAAAGTAGTGGGTACTTTCACGTTTGTAACTAAGATACAATAAAGAAGAACAAGAACAGAAAGCGAAAGATAACTATTACAACAAAGCAGGAATATAGACAGAGTAGAGTTAGTATAGAGCAGCAATAGAGAAGGCAAGTAAGATATACCAGGGGAGAACAAGAGAGATAGAATTGACGAGGCAGTAAAGAGAGTGGAAGTTCAGAGTGTAAGGTTTCTGTATGGAGTCTAATCATAGGGAAGCATTAGTATTATGCTAAATATCGAGGAAGAAAGAATAATGAAAGAGGACATACCAGAGGGAGATCAAAGAAGTACCTCAGGATATACTATGTTATCCGTCTGGGTAGAGGATTGCTCCGGCGGTAGAAGTGTTAGTGCATTCTGGGATGTGACTCTCAATCAAGCCACATGCAACTGCCCAGGAGTAAAGGCAGGGGTGTGTAAAACTACACCAACCGGATTCAGGGACTGACCCGGAGATTTATTGGCAGTCATGGCAAAGCATAGATGGACTAGAAACTGAGTGCGCTCCAGAATGAAGGGGAGATCCTCTTCTGTCGTGGTAAGCTGGATCCTTGGTAGAAGACAGATCAAGCCAATGAACTTTCCACCAAGAATTGCAACCTGTAGACCAGTGCGTTGGTGTTAGGCGGTAGCCAAGTCTAAAGACAAGTGAGTCTAGACTAAGGCCCAATACGTGACTAAGTGATTCTCTAGGTAGGATCACCTAAGATGGTGAGCTGGACCAAAATAGAGGAGTGTATCGTAGAATGATTATATTGATAAAATCCCTTCTGTGTCGCTGATGATGTCTAAACAGTATGGGAGGCACCTGGATATTTATATTCTGCATCAGGGTGTTCGCAGCCTATCTATTCCTCCCAACCTTTCTCGGAGCGAACTTTGTTCACTCTGAAAACGTTTACCCCACTTGACCCTCATTTCCGCAAAGGGTTAAGAGTCTGTGCGACCCCTCTCTTCGCGGTGTTCGTTTTAATCGTCGTCACTCGAACCCTTTCACCATGGCAAGTGGTTCCTGGTCCATTCTCTGCATCTGAAGTGATCAGCTCCCATGAGACACTTATCACTGCAGGTGGATTTCCCATCTATCTGCATCAATCTACGGGAGGCATGTTCTTGTCTTATCGCGCCAATGGCGATTAGCTCTTGTCATGCTCAGGGTTGACCTTTCACATGGCAGGCCATCATCTGACCCTCTCTTAACATGCCTTCGGGAGTGGGTGAATGATCCTCTCTTGGGCGTCGTTCCCTCATTAGGATTTTGCTCTGCATTCCTCCACCAATGGACTTGCAATACAGTCTTACAGCCTGCATGGCAGCCAGGGACTTCTATTGGAGTTGCAGACCTCCCCCCGGTTGGCATCCATCCACTGGCGCAGTGGAGTGGTCTTCGCATGCAAGTATCTTCACAACCAAGGGACCGATTCAGTTCATTTGACTTCGTCAGGATAGCCAAGAGTGCTCTCTTGAAGACACCGTGGAAACCCCACGGTTGGTGACCTTCGGTGGTGGCAAAGTGAGGGTTTTGTGTCGACATCATATTGTGCCAAATCAACCCACACTTGAACTACCCTGATGCACCCAGCTGTCGAACACATGAACATTTGTCAATGATCCCGTGACATGCCTATTACGCTATGTCAGTTCGTCCTATGTTTAACACGACCCCCCCTCTCCAAGAGTTCGGCCTGAATCTCTATAGTCTAATTTTCCAATAGTGTACAAATCAAACTCCTTTTAGGACTCGGCAAGATAGGGGGAAAAACCTTTGCCCGCTTACCTGGCCATACCTGGAAACATCTTTTCTTGTCATCCTTCCCCTATATCTCCTGCATTTCCAGGTTTTCCCTATGAAACCCTTCTACCAACCTGGCCGCATGCCCCAACTGTTGCAGTGGCACCCAGGTGTGTTCATCATCCGAGCACCCCGACCACATCACAAGGTATCTAAGTTCATGGATGCTCTTAGTGTGCCCATAAACTCTGTGAGTGTACAAAAAGACCTCACTCTTTACCATTTTTTCAAACCCCCATTCCTAGTTACCGTCTCTTTGCACGGGTGCCCAGGGAGGTTGTTCTCGAGCCGGTCGAACTGGCGTCCAATAAGGCTGTACCAATGATACATCGAAGACGGGATGCATCTTCCCGTGGTCCGAGGTTTCCAGCTTGAAGGGTTGGTTGCTCTGCGGCCCCCGGATTTCGAAGCGGCCGTATAGTTGCGGGCTGAGCTTTTTGGAGGGTGGGTTGGTGCAGATGTTCTTGGAGTTTAGTATGACCAAGTCACCAGTCTGAAAGTTTGGCTACGGCCTCGCTTTCTTGCCATGGTACGGCCGTATTGCTTCTCAGGTTGCCTTTACTGTGGCCATCACTTGTCCATGCATTTCCTTCATCCAGTAGGTATACATGGTTGCTCCTTGCTTTCAACCTTCTCACTCCTTTAACTATTCTGTCTGCGGGTGCTATCCATAGTTCACGTAGAACAGGCTTAGTCCGTGCGCACTTGTAACAGAGTTATTATAGGCATACTCCGCTGGCATGAGCAGTTGGTGCCAATCATCATGATCATAGTTGATGAAGCTTCGCAGGTATCCTTCCCAGACTTGGTTGGTTTGCTCCATCTGCCCGTCTCCATAACCATGTTACGCCGTTGACATCTGTGGCTTAATGCCTCTGAGTTTGCAAAGGGATTCCCAAAACTCTGCCGCGAACCTCGCATCCATGTCTGCGATGATCTCCATGGGTATCCCATGTAGTTTCCATACTTCCATTAGAAATATCTAGGCCACAACCTTTGCCATTGCATTTTACTTTAGCACGATGAAGTGGGCCATCTTGGTGTACCGGTCAACTACGACCATGATCTGAATCTCCTCTTCCGACGTCGGTAATTGCATTATGAGGTCGGTTGAGATAGAGGTCCACGCCGCATTGGGCATTTCCAATGGCTGTAGGAACCCATACTTTGCGTATCGTGGCGCCTTGGTATATTGACACTCATCAGATGACTGTACATAGTCATTTACCCAGTCCCCCAGCCCTCTGCCGTACAAGTCTCTTGTTACGATTTCTACTCTCTTTTCCTGGCCGAAATGCTCCGTGACCTGGGAGTGGTGACTGCTTTGAGCAAGTAGGGTTTGTAGAGCCTCGTCATTTGGGATAAAAGCCATCCCTTGTCGTAAAGGAGGCCATCCGCTAAAGACCAATGTGCTGGCATGTCCTTTCCACCGGCTTGGCACCTTTCCAACTCATCTTTCCTCATCTTCCAGTCCTGGTCCATCCCTCCCTTTTCCTCCTCTTGCTTTAGAAATTGGGCGCCAAATTGGCATGCCATTGCTTTAATGCCAACTGCATTGCGCAGTACAGTTTCTTTGGTTGTCAGGGCTTTATGCCTTTCCTGATCGAATTGATCGATGTATTGATTTAGTGCCCCTTCTTCCCTGGAGTGGGTGATTACGGTTGGAGTTTCGACCACACTGGTTCCAGTGCTTCGAAATCCGTCCTGGTCCCTTGCAGTATCGCCTAGCTTCCTTGTATCGTGGAGCTCCCCATCATGGATTCTTTCTATCGTGAGTTGTGCAACTTGCTCACCCGTCCCCACATGGTAGTCCTTGTCCTTCAGAGCGAATAGCAACACCTTCACCTCTACTTGGTAGTCCCTATCAATGACTCCTGCAACAACTATGATCACGTGAGGGACAGCGCGGCCACTTCTTGGAGCTAGTCAGAGCTACTCGGCCCCCGGTTCCTGCTGGTAACACTAAGGCTATTCGGGTGGCTATTGTTGCTTGTCTGCGAGCCAGCACTGTTGCTTCTTTCAGCGCGTACATGTCAGGGCCTTGTGCGTCACTTAAACCCCTTGTTGGGATATGAGCTTCTGGGTGCAGTCGCATTGGTCACGGAAATCTGGGCTCGGGTGCCTTCTGACCTAGACTAGGCTTGTCTTCTGTTTCTACTAGAATAACCATGACTTTGTGAAAAGGTGCGGGGTTTAAGATTGAGAGCTTCTCACTCTGCATAGCTCCCCCCTTGGGACGGTACTCCAGCCATTTGCTTAATGCATGCGGCTTTCCACCCCTTGACCCTGGTCGGTACACAATCTTGAAGTTAAAATCTGCTAACTTCTGTCTCCACCTTATCAGCCTGGCACTCCAGGCCTTGGTCATGAAGAGGTATTATAGATTCAGATGGTCTGTTAATACCGTACTGGGTTTCTTGGTCCCTGCCAGGTATTGTCGCCATTCTTTGAACGCTTCAACTATGGTGAGCAACCCTTTATTATGAACATTGCAGTTTTGTTCCACCGGGGTGAGCTTTTGGGAGTGAAATGCCATCAGGTGTAGAACTTTTTCAATGTATTGTAACAGTATACACGCTAGTGCAAACTTACTTGCATCTGTTTCCATCCGAGTATTTCGGTCTGGGTGGAAGTGTGCCAGAATAGGCGCCGTCACAAATTGTTCCTTCAGGAATTCAAAAGCCTCCTCCTGCTCCTTTCCCCAGGGTAACCCCTTTGGGTCTCCCTTTAATAACTCCCTTATGGGTTTACAAGTCCTGGAGGAATTCCTGATAAGCCACGGGCAGAAATTCGCAAACCCCATAAAAATTTGTAGATCCTTTACGGATTCAGGTCTTTTCCATTCCCTGATGGCTTTGACCTTTCGATCACTTATGGTGATCACATCCGTCTTTACTACGTATCCTAGAAATTCCACCGTCTTGGTGTAGAATACTGACTTAGTGATAGACACCACTAAGCTGTATTTCAGTAACTCGCTCGGTACCCCCTTTACCTGTAATGGGGGCACCTCTAGGAAGATGGATCCCAAGGTTGCGAGCGCACTGAACGAGTTCAAACTTATCACCAAAAGTTGACACAGATGTAAGAGTAAAGTAAACGGTAAAAGTTAATATCGTTAAGCCTGACGCTTCACTCAATTAAGGTCTTGAGAGGATTGATTGTTGGAGTGGGAGAGTTCTCGCATATCCTTTCCGGTAGTTTTATCTTATGCTAGAACCTCCCCCATGAGTTTACTCCAACCATTCGAGTACACCCTTCTCCGCTAAGGGTGGTCCGATACGTCTCGTGGCACACCCTTCCAGCATGCATGTGTTGACACCCTCTAGTCGGCGTTCACCCCATGTGGTTATTGTTTCTGCGGTGCATTTCCATTTTCCGCACCGGAGTGAAAAGCTCTGCATATCAGTGTCTTGCCAGTGGCTAACAGTCAAGGCACCTCATGAACTAGACTATCTATGACATCCTTCCCATATGCATTGATCCCTACTTGACTACGGAGGCTACCATGCGCGATTCATCTGTTTACTATTTACGAGTCTCGCGCTTCCGGTGTCTTCTGCAGGGCATGGCAGTCCGCGAGTGATCCAATGGGCGCTACCCATGCCCACTAACTTGGATCTACCTTACCTGTAGCAGGAATCATGCTTTTACTCTCTCTGCACTTCCCTTTCAGAGCCTATAGTGTTGGGAGCACTTTTGGGCTTGGTTGGTGTAAACCTCTCCTGGTCGCCACGGCACCACCCGTGACTACCTTGGGGACCCCAACGGTCAACACTGGTTAACTCCGTCAGTTCGGGTCCGTTTTACTCTGAAGAACTTGGAGGAGGTACTCAACCTTCCACCCAGTGCTCCCTTATGTGTCCTGGGAACAGCTTACGGTTGACCGAATGGTAGCGACGTATACAGTGCTGCCAGCATGTCTACAAAGATTCCTCTTTGCTAGACTAGACACAACAACACAACTGGTTGCCCGCGACGTCCGGGCCTCAAGGTGGGGCCCGAGGAGTATGATAGGAATAATGTCTTCAATTTACAGCTTCTTCGAAGCTACGTAGCTCGCCCAATAGCATCCCCCGGAACCCCAGATTCCAGTATCATGCATGGCTTCTCTTGACAAACATTTCAGTCAATTTTCCCGAACTCCCCGAGGGACTTCGTATTGAAAGGTAGGGTAACTCAGGACTCTGGGCAGGGTAACCTAAGCCCCAAGGCAGGGTACCTTGATCCGAGGGTAGGGTAAACTTGTCTAGCGGACAAGTTAACTTTTACCTGTTATCCTGTCTATCCCATCGCCGGCGATAGACCTTTCTGACCTGTCGCCAGTTACCTGGCCTAGCAGAGCAACTTCCCCTTCAGAAGTCCCTAAGTACGCTGACACCGCTCCCACGTGTATGCAGGTACATAAGTCCCTGACCAGCCAATTCTGTTCATTCGCACCACCCGGGCTATCGGGTCCCCATAGGCCAAGTACTTACTTCCCTGCCGGTTCCTACCAGTTCGCCTGCTGGCTACCTGTATGGCTATAGGTTCCGCTTGCCATAGCCCATGTATGCTGGGTTGTTACATCACTCCCTTCTTCTCTACGGTCCGTCCCGGATGGTTAGCGTCGTCTCTTGTTCCCACAACTCGATTCCCCTAAGACCCTATGGTCCCTGGGCTTGAACGGATATCTTTGGTGGAAATCCTGAATGGCCTGTAAGCGTGTCCCTTCTAGCATCCCACAGGGCTTCCATCAGTTCTCCTCATCCCGGTAGCCTTCACATGAAACCAGGTACTGGACAAAGCGTGGGGGAAACTTCGCCTCTGCTCCTCTGTACCATCAGGCGTCTACAACAGCTTCAATCATGTAACTGGGCTTGTTGTCCACAAGTTCCAGGGTAGGGGTTTCCCTTACCCTACCCGCTTCTGTATCGTCACGATAGGGTTCGAGCAAGGTGACAATGAAAACCGTGTGGATGCTCCATCTAGTGGGCGGTGGGAGTTCATAGGCCTGGTTACCCACCCGACGTTTCACCACGAAAGGCCCAACCATCTGGTGGTCCAGCGTCTCCATTTGACGCTTCGTGCAGACCTTTTTTCTGTTCAACATCACGCTGTCAGCTTTGTTTGCCCGCCCAGCAGCCACATCCTCCCTGGTGACGTAGTCCGGGATGACAACCTTTTCGGGTCATGCCATTTCTGTTGCCTTGCCTGTGCCCGTTGGATAGCCTCGCGAATCTCTGCATAGGTTTCTTCCCATTCCTTAACCAAGAGCTTACTACTAGGGTGTATTCCTTGTTTATCAGACACGATACCTGACCAGTTTGTCCTTGGGTTAAACCCGTAGTCGATCTGAAAAGGTGACAACCTGGTGGATTCCGATGTCAAGGTGTTGTACGCATACTCCGCAAGGGGTAACAGTGACACCCAATCATCTGGTTGGTAGGAACTGTAACTACGCAACTACTGCTCCAGTGTCTGCTTAACCCTCTTGGTTTGCCCATCAGTCTCAGGGTGGAATGCAGTCGAAACGTGTAGTTTCACTTGCAGCAAGTGCATTAGACTCATCCAGAACTTGGATGTGAATCGGCTATCTCGATCGGAGATGGTTGACTCCGGGAGTCCATGAAGTCGCCAAACTTCCGGCAGGAATATCCAGGCAAGCTCCTTGATAGGTAGCTCCGTGGTCAGGGATATGAAATGGGCCATTTTCGAGAATCCGTCCACTGGGACCCAGATCTGGGTATACCCTTCGGACTCTGGCAGCGCTACAATGAAATCCATTGAAATCGCTGTCCATGGCCGCATAGGAATATCAAGAGGTTCGAGCAGCCTGAACTTCTTGTGCCTGATGGATTTATTTCTTTGGCACGCATCACATGTCCGCACATAGTCAGTAATGTGCTTATCCATCGTAGGCCAATAGCAGTTAGCCCTAACCGTGCCAGTGGTCTTGCAAGTCCCGAAGTGTCCCGCGATTCGCGAGTCATGTTCTGCCTTCATGATTGTCGGCTTCAGATTCTGACCCTTGGGAACATACCACCTGTTCTTGTACAGGAGTAAGCCCTTTTCTGGCATAAAATGTCGGTCGACCTCTTTGTCATTGGCAGCTGTTGCCTTCAGGATTCCTAAGTACTCCTGGTCTTTGGTTATCGCTATCCGCAGTTGATCCAAANCAGATGTAGTGAAGTACCGCAGTAGCATGTCAACCATTTCCATTTATATCAGAGCCTAGGCCATCGTGTCTCTGTATATCAAGTACTTACATGCCCGCCAATTCCTACCAGTCCACCTCTTGGTTGCTTGTATGGGTGTAGGTTCAGGCTGCTATAGCTCATGTATGCTGGATAATTACAATAGTACAAGCAGGAAAGAAACCTGTCCCTCTAAATCCCCAGGGGACCGGCAGCTTTGGTGCTAGAGTTCAACGATCCTGTCAACAAAGGCAGGCAAGTAAGTACTTGACCTATGGAGACCCGATGGCCCGGGCTCCGAGAATGAACAGAATTGGCTGGTCAGCGTACTTAGGGACTTATGAAGGGGCAGTTGCTCAGCGAGGCTGGGTAACTGAAGACAGGTCAGAAAGGTCTATCACCGGCGGCGGGATAGGCAGGGTAACAGGGAAAAGTTAACTTGTCCGCTGGACAAGGTTACCCTACTCTGGGGATCAGGTTACCCTGCCCCGAGTCCTGAGTTACCCTACCTTTCAATACGAAGTCCCTTGGGGAGTTCGGGAAAATTGACTGCAATGTTTGTCGCGCGAAGCCATGCATGATACGGGAGTCAGGGATTCCGGGGGATGCTATTGGGCGAGCTACGTAGCTTCGCGGAAGCTGTAAATTAAAGACATTATTCCCATCACACCCCTCCGGCCCCGCCTTGAGGCCCGGACGTCATGGGCAAATGGTTGTGTAGTTGTGTGCCGTCTAGCAAAGAGGAATCCATGGAGACATGCTTGCAACACCGTATACATCGCTGCCGTCCGGACGACCGCAGGCTGTTAGCAGGATATACAAGGGGGCATACGGTGGAAGGTGGAGTACCTCCTCCAAGTGGTTCAGAGTAAATCGGACCAGAACTGACGGAGTTAACAGGGTGTTAACCATGGGGGTCGCGAAGGTACTCCTGGGTGGTGCTGGGGCGACTGGGAGAGTTTTACACCTACCAAGCCCGAACATCCTCCCAACGCTATAGGCTCGGAAAGGGAAGTGCAGAGACACTTAAAGCATGATTCCTACCACAGGTAAGGTAGATCCGAGGTAGTGGTCATGGGTAGCGCCCATTGGATCACTCCCGGACTATGGTGCCCTGCAGAAGACACCGGAAGCCCGCGACCAGTAAAGAGTAACTAGGTAAACCGCTCACGGTAGCCTCCGGAGTCAAGTAGAGATCAATGCACATGGGAAGGGTGTCATAGATGGTCCAGTTCATCAGGTGTCTTGACTGTTAGCCACTGGCAAGACACCGATGCACAGAAGTTTTCACTCCGGCGGGTAAAATAGAAATGCACCGCAGAAACGATAACCGCATGAGGTGAACGCCGACTACAGTGTGTCAACACATGCATGCCCGAAGGGTGTGCCAGGAGACGTGTCGGACCACCCTTAGTAGAGAAGGGTGTACTCAAATACTTGGAGTAAACTGATGGGGGAGTTTCTGGCATAAGATAAAACTACCTGAAAGTCTATGCGAGAACTCCCCTACTCCGACAATCAATCCTCTCTAGACCTTAATTGACGGAAGCGTCAGGCTTAACGAGATTAAGTTTTACGGCTTACTTTACTCTTATATCTGGGTGAACTTCTGGCGATAGGCTCGAAGTTGTTCAGTGCGGTCGCAACCTTGGGATCCAGCTTCCTAGGGGTGCCCCCGTTATAGTATATCGTTAAGCAAGCTCCTGGCTTAACTCCTCTCCTGCTTAATTGTTTTCAGATTTTCGGCACCGACCTGGAGTGAATACTAGCAATCTTGTCTAGAACAAGTAGCCCAGGGTGGAACGCGCAATGGCTAGTACCGAACTTTGAACCAGAATAGAATTCCACTCAGATTCAGACCTTGACCTTGACAGGAATACCGCCGACACCTTTTGTGCGTCGGTTTTTGCAGACGTTCCTGGCATTGACTGTGACAGCCACCAGTTGCTTTTGGAGGCCGCCCCTATTCAGTTACCTGTTGAATGTCTGGACCTTATGATTACAGACCCATGCGCTGCGGCACTCTCATTCTTCCAAGACCCTGTACTCGTCCAAAATATGACCCCTGCTCCGCCGTAAGGGGTCCCATTTAGCCAGTTCTCCCCCAAGTTCGTCGAACCTTACATCGTCCGGGAGGTATCCAAGTCGATCCAGGAAGCGAAGCAGGAATGGAGGAACTGGAACTCCCAGCAGCAACAGGTGTTCCGGACCCAGATCACTACGGCCGCAGTGGAATGGATGAAAATCCAGCAGGAGGCATACCTGCGGATGATAAGCCATCAGAAAGCATTGAAGACTCAAATGAGAGCATTGGAGAAGGCCTTAAAGGGCGGGTATAGTATTGATGCCGAGGATGACGTACTGATGTTAGAGGAAGCGCCCCCACTCCCGCTCATCCATACCAAGCCCGCGAACTTCGGCATGGAGTTGGCTATGAGAGCCAGAGACGATCATTGGAGGGCATATTTGAGCCCAATCGGCATATGAATATTGGAAAGCCTGAAAGGTGACGGCTATAGCCATACCTCTTCCTTCTCAAGAGCAGCGACCGGCCCCCTGTCGGTCCCTCCCTCAATTGCTCGCAGTCATTCTGGCAGCCCTACGGTCGGGACAACGGATGGACGTCGAATAAGAAAGAGGACGTGCAAGCCGCAGGGTATTATGGCACCAGATACGCCTGACCCTACACCTCGACTGACCCCTGCTCCTATCATCCCTCCGGCAACGACTTCAGTTGCAACCCCTATACCTTCTATCGCCACCCCAAGACCCACAGCTCTACCAGTTTCGTTGCCCGCTCCTGATACCTTCCCTATCAGAGTTTTCCCACCAGCAGTATCGGCTACCCCAGGGTACCGGCTGCTGTGTGTGGCTTCACCTCGATTCTTTGAACAGGTAAGGCGCCAGGAAGAGCGAGCACCCATGGCTCCATCACTGGAGACTCCGATCCCCAGACCTGGGACACCCTCGTTCTGTTCCTTGGGCACCCGTGATTCAATCTGCCCCCTCAAAACCAACTCTTCCCTCCGTCCTCCCAATGATCACTAGCGGCGAGTCGGACAGCCAAGATAAGTACTGTCTGTTAGGCTGCAAATCGGAAGAAAGCCGGAAGGGGTAGATTCATTACCACATGTACGGGTGCAGGAAGGGACCACGGACCCCGGTAAGGCACTGAAGAAGACAGAGGGAGGCAGACGGACGACCAACATGTGGGTACTGTGGGTCATGGAGACACGCGGGGCCCCCAATGCAACCTTTGAGTTGTCCAGAGCCTCAGTCATTTCTGGGAGCAACTCAGGCAGCTCCGAACCCAACTCCTGAGAGGGGGCAACCACCTGTTCCACCACGGGCATCAGTACCCTCAGGGGCTAACCCCCCCGAGAATGTGAACCAGGCTGGCCAGGAGGAAAGGTTTGATGGGTATGATAGACCCTGGGAGACCCCAGGTGGAAATACAGGGGGTAGTGGAGGTGGAAATGGACCACCTGTCGGTGGTAC
>PYWC01000010.1:207308-230789 GCA_003182015.1 Tuber magnatum | reverse complement strand
CACCCTGTTTCACAACCGAGTCATCCACCCTGTGCAATGGTCCCAGCCAATGGAAAAGAAGGATGATAGGTCCTCAACATCGGGAAGGTTTAAAAAGAAGGATAAGGGTTCGTGCGGACAGAACCAAAGGCCTGCCAAACCAACTAATTTCAATGCGGGGAAACAGGCAAAGCCGGTGACTTCTGAGTATGCAATAGGGCATAAGGAAATCCCGTCGACTTTGACCGAACGTCGGAGAAAGCACAACCAGTGCACCAAGTGCGGACAAAGTGGTCACTTCGGGAGAAAGTGTACCGCCAAATGCCCAGTCTTCAGTTGCTCTAAACAAGGTCGTGGGTTGAAACCGTCAGCCCCGGTAAGTGAGCCCACAGGAACTGACAAGCGGCCAAAGCAGAACATTGAAACGCCCCCGCCGGCTATCTCGTCAAAGATACATGAAGTCTGACAGACACCACCTCAGATCATGGAGGTTGATACTGACGGCTCGGAATAGGTCAGAATTTATTCCGCTTAAGGTATAACCTTACTAACCTATATCCATAGAGCCATGAGTGATGGATGAAAGGGAAACCCGGAGGTGGCTTCTGGGATGGGTAAGTACCCCTCTACTGCATTGACGACCCTGATACTGACTACACCCAAGGGGTATGGGCAGACAGATATTGTGGGGCATGCCTGGTAGATCGGGCTATCTCTCCTTTGTTGGGTTTCAAGTTATTTCCTTTGTCCTAGTTATTTGTATTTCTTTCAGGATTTCCTTAGCTGGATGGGCAAGTCATAGGATATTAATTCGGTTGAGGTCGGGTGAGGTCCCGGTCGAGGAGAAGCTCGACATTGGGGAAGCAACGCTGCTTGGCTTGGAACCGGTCCGACAGCGGACATCTACCCACCTCGGGAAAAAGTGGTTATGTTTAGTATAAAAGGAATTGGTTCGGGCTAGACTTGATCAAATAAATAATGCTGTTTCCAAGTTTACCTGAGGAGGGTTCAGTACCCGAAATCATGTTGGTGTGATAGTAAACACCCTAGCTATTGAGAAAAGACAAATCCCAATCCCTTAACGTTTACCAACCCGTTGTGTCCGCTCTTGGGTTGAAAGGCAAGAGACTGAAGGGAATTACCAAGCCAAGATGACTAAGTCACCAACAGAAGCAAAGAGGCAGAAGAGTGACAACTTGCCTCATCATACTAAGTCTATCCACCTGCGCGTTAAGTTAGACTGGAAGGTAGGAGCTAGACAGGTTAGTGCGGAAGGGCTATTGCTGCTCGATGGTGGAGCTACTGGGCCGGTGCTCAGTAGCCGATGGGTTAAGAAGACTCAGGGAGCCTGAGTACGATGAAAGGTACATGTGCCGATAAGTGACGCCAGCGGTAATCACATTCTGGGGTCAGGTTTACACTATACCAAGTCATGGGAAAGGAGGATAGTTGACCACCACAATGAGGTGCGCTTTGAAGTCGCAGATAAGCCCGACACCAAGGTGAATGGATACCTGCCTATGTCTTGGTTGAAAGACCATAACGCTGACATAGATTGGAAGACCGGATAACTAACCTGGTGCTCAGATTTCTACAAGGCTAACTGCCTGGCAGAGCAGGGGTGTTTAGTGTTCATGACGGATGAAGGGTTACTAGTCGAGGACCCTAGTAATGTGTACCTATAAGGAATTGTGCAATTCTCCGATGAGGAAGGTGCCGACATTACGGTCAAGCTACTCCCTGAGTATAAGGACTATGGGGATATCTTTAGTCGAGACCAGATTGAGGTATTACCGGAGCAGTCGAAATATGTCCAGACAATCGTGTTGCAACCGGGAACTCAAACTCCGTTTGGGTCTATCTATCCATTATCGGAAAAGGAGCTTAAGGCACTCCGGCAATATCACAATGACCTGCTGCGAACAGGGAAAGCTACGGCGATCCAGTTCCTCAGCAGCAGCCCCTATCCTCTTAGTGCCAAAACCAGATGGTACACTTAGACTGGTAATAGATTTACGAGGGCTGAACAAAATCACAGTGAAGAGCAAGTATCCTCTACTGTTGATGAACGAGCTGCGAGATAGGGTTGGAAAAGCTGTTGTGTTCACCAAGTTGGACTTAAAGAACGGCTACTACCTTCTGAGGATGGCAGAAGGTGAGGAATGGAAGACAACCTTCCGGTGCAGATATGGACTGTATGAATACACAGTCATGCCGTTGGGGTTGTGTAAAGCCCCCGCAACTTTCCAAAGGATGATAAAGGAGGTCTTTCGGGATCTCATGGACGAAGGAGTCATCGCGTACATGGATGACATCCTGACCTACGCCGAAACTATGGAAGAGTGCGTCGCAATGGTGAGGTGTGAGATGGAGAAATTGCGGAAAGCTAGACCATGTGTAAGCATGAAGAAGGCCAGTTTCCACCAACAGGAAGTTGGATTCCTCCGATACAAGATCTCCAATATAGTGATCTCTATGTTGTCAGAGAAGGTGCAGAAAATCAGGGATTGGGCACCTCTGACTTGCGTCGTCGACGTTCAAAGCTTTGTGGGCTTTGCCAACTTCTATCGCCGGGTCATAGAAGGGTTCAGCACGATAGCAAAACCTCTAACGGGGTTGACAAAGAAGGATGTCCGATGGGAATAGACACCTGCGTGCGAGCAGGTCTTCAACCCCTTTAAGCAAGCATTCACATAGAAACCTATCCTAGGACTTTTTGACCCTGAACGGTCAACCCAGCTATAAACCGAGGCTAGTGACTTTGCATTAGGAGCTGTTCTCTCCCAGTGCTGTGAATACGAGAGATGGCATCCAGTCGCCTAGCATAGTAGGAAGTTCCACCCAGCGGAGATTAATTATGATGGCCATGACAACCAAATGATGGCCATCGTGGCAGCATTGAAGGAATACCATCATTTGCTTTGCTCGGCAACGGCCCAGTTGGTGATATATACGGATCATAAGATTTTGGAGTACTTCAATAGTACCCAGGTCCTTAACCGAAGGCAGCACCACTGGGCTGAGTTCCTGCAACCATTTAACTTCAAGGTGGTTTACCGAGAAGGACGGTTGAATGAGAAGGCAGATGCTTTTTCGCGGTGTAGGGACTACCGCCCTGAAGGGGGGACTGATTTTCCGCCACAGTGGTTTTTTCGCCTGAGACTGTGGGTTGGGAGCCAGGAAGGGGACATCTTGCGACCACAAGTGTTGCAGGTGTGCCAGGAATTTCGGCTCCTGTCTTACTTTTTGCATCAACTGCGGGTGGAAATAACTGATGATCAGGAGTACTTAAGAATCCTGAAGGCAACAGCTGCCGGTTACAAAGAGGTCGACCGACATTTCACGATGGAAAGGAGCTTACTCCTGTACAAGAACAGGTGGTATGTTCCCCAGGGTCAGAATCAGAAGCAGACAATCAGGAAGGCAGAACATGACTTCCGAATCGCGGGACACTTTGGGACTTACAAGACCATGGGCAGGGTTAGGGCTAACTTCTATTGGTCTAAGATGGATGAGCACATCACTGACTACCTGCGAACATGTGATGCGTGCCAAAGAAATAAATCCATCAGGCACAAGAAGTTCGGGCTGCTGTAACCTATTGATGTTCCTATGTGGCCGTGGACAGCGATTTCAATGGATTTCATTATAGCGCTGCCAGTGTCCGAATGGTATACCAAGATCAGGGTCATAGGGGACCGATTCTCGAAAATGGCCCATTTCATACCCCTGACCACCGAGGTACCTATCAAGGAGCTTGCCTTAATATTTCTGAAGGAAGTTTGGCGACTTCATGGACTCCCCGAGTCAATCATCTCCGACCGAGATAGCCGATTCACATCCAAGTTCTGGATGATTCTAATGCACTTGTTGCAAGTAAAACCAAACGTTTCGACTGCATTCCACCCTGAGACTGATGGGCAGACTGAGAGGGTTAATCAAACACTAGAGCAGTACTTGCGTAGCTACTGTTCCTACCACCAAGACGATTGGGTTTCGCTGTTACCCCTTGCAGTGTATGCATACAACACCCAGACACCCGAATCCACTAGTTTGTCACCTTTCGAGATCAACTATGGGTTTAACCCAAGGACAAACGGGTTGGGTAGTATGTCTGATAACCAGGGAATATACCCTAGTAGTGAGCCCTTGGTTAAGGAATGGAAAGGAACCTGGGCAGAGATTCGAGAAATGATCCAACGGGCAGAGGCAAGGCAACGGAAATGGCAGGACCAGAAATGGTTGCCATTACAGGACTACGTCACCCTGGCGGATATGGCTGCTAGGCGGGCAAAGAAAGCAGACCGCGTGATGTCAAACCGAAAAAACATCCGCACGAAGCATCCAATGGAGAAGCTAGACCATCAGATGTTTAGGCCTTTTGCGGTCAAATGTCGGGTGGGCAACCAACCTTATGAACTCCAATTGCCCACCAGATGGAGCATCTACCCGGTTTTCAATGTCACGTTACTCGAACCCTATTGTGAGGTTCCGGAAGCAGGTATGGTAAAGGAAGCCGCTATCTTGGAACTTATAGACAATGAGCCCGGTTACGTTATCGAAGCTGCTGTGGAGGGCCGATGGTATGGAGGAGCGAAGGCGAAGTTTCCGTCGCGCTTTGTCGAGTACATTGTTTCATGGGAAGGCGACGGGGCTGAGGAGAATTCATGGGAGGCCTATGAGATACTAGAAGGGACAGGCTTGCAGGCCATTCGGGATTTCCACCAAAGATATCTGTCCAAGCCCAGGGACCATAGGGTCTAGGGGGAATCGGGTTGTGGGAATAAGAGACGACGCTAACGGTCCGGGGCGGACCCTAGAGATGAGGGGAGTGATCCAACGACCCAGCATACATGAGCTATGGTAGACGGAACCTATACCCATACAGGTAGCCAAGAGGCGAACTGGTAGGAACCGGCAGGCAAGTAAGCACTTGACCTACTGAGACCCAATGGCCCAGGCTCCGGGAAGGAACACAATTGGCTGGTCAGGGACTTAAATACCTGGATACACCCAGGGTCAGTGTCAGAATACTTAGGGACTTCTAACGGGGCAGTTGGTCAGCTAGGCTGGGTAACTGAAGGCAGGTCAGAAAGGTCTAGCACCGGCGACAGGATAGGTAGGGTAACAGGGAAAAGTTAACTTATCCGCTAGACAATGTTACCCTACTCTCGGGATCAGGTTACCCTGTCTTGGGTGCGGGGTTACCCTGCCCAGAGTCCTGAGTTACCCTACCTTTCAATACGAAGTCCCTAAGGGAGTTCTGGAAAATTGACTGGAATGTTTGTCATGCGAAGCCATGCATGATACTGGAATCAGAGGTTCCGGGGGATGCTATTGGGCGAGCTACGTAGCTTCGAGGAAGCTGTAAATTGCAGACATTATTCCTATCATACCCCTCCGGCCCCGCCTTGAGGCCCGGACGTCATGGGCAAACGGTTGCGTAGTTGTGTGCAGTCTAGCAAAGAGGAAGCTGGGGAGACATGCTTGCAACACCGTATACATCGCTGCCGTCCAGTCGACCTTAAGCTGTTCGCAGTATATACAAGGGGGCATACGGTGGAAGGTGGAGTACCTCCTCCAAGTTGTTCGGAGTAAAACGGACCAGAACTGATGGAGTTCACGGGTGTTAACCGTGGGGGTCCCGCAGGTCGTCGTGCGTGGTGCCGGAGCGACTGGGAGAGTTTTACACCCATCAAGCCCCAACGCCCTCCCAACGCTATAGGCTCTTAACGGGAAGTGCAGAGACACTAAAAGCATGATTCCTACCACAGGTAAGGTAGATCCAAGGTAGCGGTCATGGGTAGCGCCTATTGGATCACTCACGGACTATCGTGCCCTGCGGAAGATACCGCAAGCCCGCGACCCGTAAAGAGTAACTGGGTAAACTGCTCACGGTAGCCTCTGGAGTCAAGTAGAGATCAATGCATATGGGATGGCTGTCATAGATAGTCTAGTTCATGAGGTGTCTTGACTGTTAGCCACTGGCAAGACACCGATGCGCAGAGGTTTTCCCTCCGGCATGCAAAATGGAAATGCACTACAGAAACGATAACCGCATAAGGTGAACGCCGACTAGAGTGTGTCGATACATGCATGCCCGAAGGGTGTGCCAGGAGACGTGTCGGACCACCCTTAGCAGAGAAGGGTGTACTCATATAGTTGGAGTAAACTGATGGGGGAGTTTCTGGCATAAGATAAAACTACCTGAAAGTCTATGCGAGAACTCTCCTACTCCAACAATCAATCCTCTCGAGACCTTAATTGAGTGAAGCGTCAGGCTTAACGATATTAAGTTTTACAGTCTACTTTACTCTTACATCTGTGTGAACTTTTGGGGTTAAGTTTGAAGTTGTTCGGTGCGGTCGCAACCTGGGGATCTATCTTCATATGGGTGCTCCCGTCACATATGGTTGCAGGAACTCAGCCCAGCGGTGCTGCCTGCGGTTAAGGACCTTGGTACTGTTGAAGTACTCCAAATTCTTATAATCCGTATAGATCACCAACTGGTCCATTACCGAGCAGAGCAAATGACCCGATTTCTTGAATGCCACCACGATGGCCGTCATTTCCTTGTCATGAACATCATAATTAATCTCCACTGGGTGAAACTTCCTACCATGGTAGGCCACTGGATGCCATCTCTCATCTTCACAGAACTGGGAGAGAATGGCTTCTTATGCAAAGTCACTAGTGCGAGTTTCTAGCTGGGTTGGCCGTTCAGGGTCAAAATGTGCTACGATAGGTTCGGACGTGAACGCTTCATTCAAGTGGTTGAAGGCCTGCTCACACGCAGGTGTCCATTCCCATCGGACAACCTTCTTTGTCAAGTCCGTCGGAGGTCTCGCTATCTTGCTGAACCCTTCTATGAACTGACGATAGAAGTTGGCAAAGCACATAATGCTTTGAGCGTCGAGGACGCATGTCGGAGGTGCACAATCCGAGATTGTCGGCACGTTGTCCGACAACACAGAGATCCCCGTATCAGGTTTCTTGTATCTGCGGAATTTAACCTCCCATTGGTGGAAACTGGACTTCTTCATGCTTACACATAGCCTAGCTTTTTGCAATTTCTCCATCACACCCCTCACCATTGTGACGTGCTTGTCCATAGTTTCGGAGTAGATCAGGATGTCATCCATGTACGCGATGACTCCTTCGCCCATGAGATCCCCAAAGACCTTATTTATCATGCTTTGGAAAGTTGCCGGGGCATTACACAACCCAAACGGCATGACCGTGTATTCATACAGTCCATATCTGCACTGGAAGCCCGTCTTCCATTCCTCAACTTCTGCCATCCTCAGAAGGTAGTAGCCGTTCTTTAAGTCCAACTTGGTGAACACAACAGCTTTTCCTAACCTATCTCGCAGTTCGTTCATCAACGGTCAAGAATCTTTGCTCTTTACCGTGATTTTGTTCAGCCCTCGTAAATCTATTACCAGTCTTAATGTGCTACCTGGTTTTGTCACAAAGAGGGCAGGGGCTCCTGCTGAGGAACTGGATCGCCGTAGCCTTCCCTGTTCGCAACATGTCATGGAGATATTCCCGGAGTGCCTTAAGCTCCATTTCCGATAACGGATAGATAGGCCCAAATGGAGGTTGAGTTCCAGGTTACAACTCCGTCATATCGTCATACTTCGGGTGCTCCGGTAATGTCTAAATCTGTTCTTGACTGAAGATATCCCCATAGTCCTTATACTCGCGGAGTAGCTTAACCATAATATCGGCACCTTCCTCATCGGGGAATTGCACAATTCCCAATAGGTACACATTACTATGGTCTTCGGCTAGTAACTCTTTATCGGTCATGAACAGCAACCGCCCCTCCTCTGGCACGCAGTTAGCCTTGCCAAAATCTGAGCGCCAGGTTAGTGTTCTGGTCTTCCAACCTGTGTCAGGGTTATGGTCTTTCAACCAAGACATAGGCAGGTACCCATCCACCTTGGTGTCGGGCATATCCGTCACTTCAAAGCGCATCTCATTGTGGTGCTCACCTATCGGCATCTCTAGTGACTTGGTATAGTGTAGACCTGACCCAGGAATGTCATTCCCGCTAGCGTCGCTTATCGGCACGTCTACCTTTCTTCGTACACATGCTGCCTGAGTCTTCTTAACCTATCGGCTACTACGCACTGGCCCAGTAGCTCCACTATTGAGCAGCAGGAGTGCTTCTGCCCTAACCTGTATAGCTCCTACCTTCCAGTGTAACTTAACCTGCAGGTGGATAGACTTAGTATGATGAGGCAAGTTGTCACGCTTCTGCCTCTCTGCTTGTCTTAGTGACTTAGTCATCTTGGCTTAGTAATTCCCATTAATCTCTTGCCTTTCGACACAAGAGCGGCCACAATGGGTCGGTAAACATTAAGGAATTGGGATTCGTCATTTTATCAGCAGCTAGGGTGTTTACTATTATGCAAGCATGACTTCCGTTACTGAACCCTCCTCAGGTAAACTTGGAAAGAGCATCATTTATTTGATCAAGTCCAGCCTGAACCAATTCCGCTTATACTAAACTTAACAACCTTTTCCCGTGATGGGTAGAAGTCTGCTGTCGGACCGGTTCCAAGCGAAGCAGCCTTGCTTCACCACTGTCCAGCGCCTCCTCAAGCAGGACCTCACCCAGCCTCATCCGAAATAATGTCCTGTGACTTGCCCATCCAGCCAAGGAAATCCTGAGGGTAATACCTATAAGAAGAACAAAGGAAGTAACCGGAAACCCAACGAAGGAGATGTATCCTGGTTCACCGCGCACGGCCCACAACACGTACCTGCCCACACCACCGCGGTGTAGACAGTATCAGGGTCCTTTATGCGGTAGAAGGGTACATACCCATTTCGGAAGCCACCTCCATGGCTCATGTCCATCTATCTTTCAGGGGTCTATGGCTATGGGTTAATAAGGTTACACCTTGAACAGAATGGGTTCTTACCTATTCCGATCCGTCAGTATCAACCTCCATGATCTGTGGTGATGCCTGGCAGAACTCAAGTATCTTTGACGAGGAAGCCTGAGGTGACGCTTCAATGCGCTGTAGACGCTGGTCTGTCCGTCTGGGCTCGGTCCCCAGAGCTGACCATTTCAGCCTACGAGCCTGTTTGGATGAGCTAACGACTGGAGACGTGGCTGTACACTTCCTTAGCAAGTGACCACTTTGTCCACGCGTGGTGCACTGGTTGTGCTTTCTCCGACGTTCGGTCAAAGTCGACGGGATTTCCTTATACGCTATTGCATACTCCGAAGTCGCCGGCTTTGCCAGTTTCCCCGTATTGAAATTAGCAGGTTTGGTAGACCTCTGGTTTGGTTTGCCCGAACCTTTTTCCTTCTTCTTAAACCTCCCGGAAGTCGATGACCTATTGTCCTTTCTTTCCGTTGACTGAGATCGTTGAACAGGATAGATAACCCTGTTACTTCACTGGGTATTGTCTTCCAGCGTGCGTCCAACCTTTGGCAGAAGATCAAGGTAGTCATTCAAGTCGCTTGGATGGGGCTCCTTGCGCGCCCACACATTCCGAACTTCCTGGGTAATACCCGACCGTACCTTGTCTCGTACCTGTACTAGATCTGTATAGCCAAGCTTATACACGTAGTCAATTATCTTGTCCAGGTACTTATCAATATGATGTGGCTTCATTACCAGGTCTCACCACCCGGGAAGGGATCGGTCTCCTTGCGCTTGGTCACCACGGAAACTTCGTTCCAGTCGTTCCCAGAATCTTTTCCATGTTCTCAACTGGTTACTGTTGTTAACAGGAATGCCAGTACGCTTGGCTACCTCTTTGTTGATATGTGAGCATAGCCCGAGATACCGTGTTGGGGTGGTATCTTCAAAGAGGGGGATCACCAGGTTTACCTTATACGTATCGGTCAACCTGCAGACTGCAAGGTATTCGAACTTGACCTCCACCAACGTTAGAAAGCTTGGAAGTTCAGTAACCCGTCCCTTGAACGCCGGAATACTACTCCGCTTCTCTGGCTTCTTCTGCCGCTGCCTGGAAGATGGCCGTGAGGCCTATCTGCTCCGGAATTCCCGCTGTAGTTTCTTAGCACGGCTGTCCCATCATCGTTGTTTCTTGTCACTCCAATCAGCCTTGCGAGTGCCGAGGAAGGGAGTCAAATTAGGGAGAGAAGTGGCATCATCATCTTCCGAACTGTCGTGGTCGGAGTCCCCTTGATCTCATCTCCCTTCGGTTGCACCACCCGCAGGTGGCACATTTCCATCTCCACGATCTCTAGCGTTTCCGCCTGGTGTCTCCTGTGGTCTATCATAGCCATCAAACTGTTCCTCCTGGCCATACTGATTCCCATCCTCCGGGGGGTTAGCCCCTGATGGTACTGATGCCGGTGGTAGAACATGGCGTCGCCCACTCTCAGGAGTTGCGTTAGGCGCCACCTGAGTTATCCACAGCAATGCCTGTAGCTCTGGACAGCCCAGGGCTTGCATCGGGGGGCCAACATGCCTCCATGAGCCGCAATACCCACATGTTGGCCATCCATCTCCTTCCATCTGCCTTCTTCGATGCCTTACGGGAGTCTGTTGTTCCTTCCTGCACCCATATGTGTGGTAATGAATCCACCCCATACGAGTCTCTTCCGATTTGCAGCCAGACAGGCAAAACTCGCCCTGGCTGTCCGCCTTGCCACTCGTGATTGTGGGGAGCACGGAAGGAGGAGTCGGTTTCTAAGGGGCAGAGGGAATCACGGGTGCCCAAGGAACGGAGTGAGCAGGGGCTGCCAGGTCCGGGGATCGGAGTCCCCCGTGATGGAGCCATGGGTACTCGCTCTTCCTGGCGCCTTACCTGTTCAAAAAATCCTGGTGATGCCGCGTGCAGTGGTCAGAACCCTGGGGTAGCCGACACTGCTGGCAGAAAGGCGGTAGCAGGAAAGTTATCAGGAGCGGGCAACAAGACAGGCAACGGTGTGGGTCTTGGGGCAGCGATGGGGGGTACAGGAGTTGCAACAGACGGAGTTGCAGGAGGGTTGATGGGAGCAGGGGTTGGCCGCGGAGTAGGGTCAGGTGTATCTGGTGCCATGATACCCTTTGGCTTCGACGTCCTTTTCTTATACCGGCACCTATCGGTTGGTCCAAACACCGGACTTCCTAAACGACTACAGGCGAGCGAGGAGGGGACAGACAGAGAGCCTGTTGATGCCCTTGTGAAGGATGAGGTATAGCTGTAGCCTTCACCCTTGAGCCTTTCCAACATCCATATTCCCGCGGGGCTTAGGTACGCCCTCCACTATTCATCCCGGGCTCTCATAGCCAGTTCCATCCCCAAGTTTTTGGGCTTCGTGTGGACGAGTGGGAGTGGGGGCACCACCTCTAACCTCAGTACGTCATTCTCACCATCAATACTATAACCCCCTGCGAAGGCCCTTTCCCGCGCTACCATATGATCCTGCCTTGCCTTCTGGTCTCTCAACATTCGCAGGTATGCCTTCTGCTGTACTTTCATCGATTTCACCGCTGCTGTAGTAAGTTGTTTACGGAACAGCTGCTGCTGCTGGGCATTCCAGTTCTTTAGTTCCCGCTTCGCGTCCTCAATCGACTTGGATACCTCAGGGACGATATAAGGTTCGACAAACTCGCGGGAGAACCCCCTAAATGGTACCCCTTGCGGCGGGGTAGGGACCATGTTGTGGACAAGGGCGGAGTCTTGGAAGAACGAAAGCACCGCAGCGCGAGGATCTGTAATGATAAGGTCAACACATTCATGAGGTAACTGAATAGGGGCGGCCTCCAGGAGCAATTGGTGACTGTCATATTCAAGACCGGGGACGTCCGTGAAAACTGATGCACGAAATGTGTTGTTGGAGTTCTTGCCAATGTCTGGGTCTGAACCCAAGTTGGATTTCATTCTAGCTCAAAGTTCGGTACTAGCCATTGGGCTTTCCACCCTGGGCGGCTTGGTCTAGACAACATTACTAGTATTCACGCAGGGTCAGTGCCGAAGGTCGCGAACAATTAATTAGGAGAGGAGTTAAGCGAGGAGCTGGCTTAACGATATACTGGAACGGGGGCACCCATAGGAAGATGGATCCCAAGGTTGCGACCGCACCAAACAACTGCAAACTTATCGCCAAAAGTTCACACCGATGTAAGAATAAAGTAAGCGGTAAAACTTAATATCGTTAAGCCTGACGCTTCACTCAATTAAGGTCTCGAGAGGATTGATTGTTGGAGTAGGAGAGTTCTCGCATAGACTTTCCGGTAGTTTTATCTTGTGTCAGAACCTCACCCATCAGTTTACTCCAACCATTCGAGTACACTGTTCTCCACTAAGGGTGGTCCAACACGTTTCCTGGCACACCCTTCGGGCATGCATGTGTCGACACCCTCTAGTCGGCGTTCACCTTATGCGGTTATCGTTTCTGCGGTGCATTTCTATTTTGCCCGCCGGAGTGAAAACTTGTCCGCATCGGTGTCTTGTCAGTGGCAAACACTGAAGGCACCTCATGAACTTGACTATCTATGACATCCTTCCCATATGCATTGATCCCTACTTGACTCCAGAGACTACCATGTGCCATTTATCTCTTTGCTATTTATGGGTCTTGGGCTTCTGCTGTCTTCCGCAGGGCACGGTAGTCCGCGAGTAATCCAATGGGCACTACCCAAGACCACTAACTTGGATCTACCTTACATGTAGTAGGAATCATGCTTTTGGTGCCTCCGCACTTCCCTTTCCGAGCCTATAGCGTTGGGAGCACGTTCGGGCTTGGTTGGTGTAAAACTCTCCCTGTCGTCCCAGCACCACCCAGCACTACCTTTGCGACCTCCATAGTTAACACCTGTTAACTCTGTCACCTTTGGTCCATTTTACTCCCAACAACTTGGAGGAGGTACTACACCTCCCACCCTCTTATTACACGTAAGACTGCGTGGGATAGCGTAATGGGCATGTCACGTGATTATTGGCAAAAGGTCACATGTTCGATCCCAGGGTCCCTCGGAGTATTTGGAGAATCACTTAATTTCTACCAATACGACGCCGGCACAAAACCCGCATTTATGCCACCAACAATGGTTGCCCACTGACAGGTTTTCACTGAATCCTCAAGTGAGGACTCTGGGCTATCCTGACAAGATCGAACAAACTAAATTGTTCACTTGGTTGTGGAGATAAAGACATGCAAAGATCTCTCAGCTGCGCCAATGGATAGATGCCAGCTGGGGGGAGGTCGGCTGCTCTGATAGGAGTCGCCAGCGGCCATAAGGGCAGTAAGACCGAATTTTAAGTCCATTGGTGGAGGAATGCGGAGGAAGGTCTTGATGAGGGGACAACACCCAAGAGACGATCGTTCATCCACAGCCCCAAGGCATGACAAGGTAGAGTCAGATGAGGGCCTACCGTGTAAAAAGATCAACCCTGAGTGCAAGGAGGCCTAACCACTATTGGCGTGATAAGATAGGAGCAAGCTTCCTACGGGTTGATGCCGACGGATGGGAAATCCACCTGCATTGATAAGTCTGTCGCCGGAGCTGATCACTCCGTATGCAGAGGAAGGACCAGTAACCACTTGCCACGGTGAAGGGGCCCAAGTGGCTATGATTAGCACTAGTGTAGTGAGAAGAGGGGTGGGACACCCTCCTGCCTATCCGAGGAAATCAGAGTCAAGCGAGGTAAAGGTTTTCAGGGTCTATAAAGTTCGCACAGTGGAAAGTGGGAGAAATAGATAGGCGGCGACACCCAGACATGGAATATAAATATTGAGGTGCCTCCCACACTTTATAGATCATCAGCGACGGAGAACAGATCTTATCAATATATTCGTTCTATGATAGAAACCATAACTTCGTTCCAAACATTATAAGTGAGCCTTCCTGGAAATCACTTCGTCACATATCGGGCCTTAGTCCAGACTCGCTTGTCCTTAGAGTTGGCTACCGCCAAACACTATATTAGATATCTTCTATACTACTGAGGCTTACAAACCACCTCTTTCAATGAGCCTGAAAGACCCGTTATCTAAAGCCCTCAACCATCTATCTCAAATTTACCTCCAACGCAACCCCCACATCTACGAGATTGAGTTTGATCTCAGCATAAGCGAAGTCTTTGAAGGCTAGAACGTTCCCTTCTGGTTCACTGATCATGGAATCAAGTGGGCCCTTAAACAACTCACAGTCATAGAAAGAAGAAGGAAGATGTCGCAACCAAGGATCGACGAAGGGTCAGAAGATTCCAGTTACACTGACATGCTGTGTGCTGAGAAGCAGCAGCGGCTAATCTCTGTATGGGGACAGGGCCAGGATAGCCCCTATCCACTCCCACGACCACCTCCCAGAGATGACATCCTACCGCTACGGCTGGGTTCCACACCCACAGCAAGGAACCCGTCGGGGCCATCAGTGTCGCAAGATCCACCTCAAAGCGTCACAAAAAGATGAACAGGGCACAGGTCACAGTCTGGGATGCCAAGCCCCCTCAGGTACTACCAATTTGGGTGCTTTCACCGTATACATGCCGACACTGACAGGACAGTTGGACTGCAGCGTTACCCAAACCCAGAATGACCAGATGGTCGCATACGGGACCCTATCTGGGGAGGGGAAAGAGACCGGAGAGGGCCTTGCTCAAGTAAGAGAGCCACTGCTGAACGGGGAGAAGTTGGTTGGAGAGGAATTGGGGCTCTGGCAAAATAAGAGTAGAAAACTGGAGGGAGAGGTGGTGGCCGATATTACCAGATTTACGGGAGTGATCGAAGAGGCACTCGCTGGCATGCACGAGCGATCGGAGCAGCAAGTAGCGGTCACCGGACAGCTGCACCAGGACCTGGGACGCACTATCCATGAATCGGTGAGTAGAGATCAAGAACTCTGCACAGGCCTCGATAGACTCCGGAAGAAGTTAGATGAGTAACGCCGACATCGAGGAACCCGGGACCTGCAGTTCTTGACCGAACTACAGACCCTCGACGAAAAAGTAACAACTGGGCTCAGGGACAAGCAGCAGAACATGACCCTGATGTTTGCACAATCAAGGAGAGAAATGAGGGCGCTGGTACGGACAGCGTTAGGCTTGCATCAGGGGGGATCGACCCAAGATGTCAGAACTGGGCGAGGACGATCAGGGCCATCCCAACAAGAAAAGGGAAAGCAACCTGCGCAACGGGACCCCCGGCCAGAGACCATACAGAGTGGCCGAGAAAGAAGCATGGCACCTCCTAATGTGACCGCAGGAGCAGGCAGCCCAGACCCAGAGAACGACAGGTCGGATAATGGAGGAGAAGGACCAAGCCACCGGCCAAGGGTACCACCCCTAGGAAGGCCACAGATGCCTAAGGAAGAGGAGGAACATCAGATGATAGTGCAGTTGGCCCAGGAGTTGGCTCGACAACAGGCGCTACATCAGAAGAAGCCCGCCGACACTCTATTCGTATACGAAGCACAGTCCTACCAGGGTATAAAAAGCTGGCTGCATGGGTGCCAGGACTACTTTAGCCGAAATCCCACGCTGTGGATGAAGAATAAAGATAGAATTATCTGCGCCTTAGGAAGGACAAAGGGTACCAACGTGACACCCTTCAGAAATCGGTATAGGAAGAGCATGCTTGAAGGGTATGCCGCTCGTCCTGAATTGCTGAAGTGGGAACAGTTTCGGCAGGAGATTATCATACGATTCTCACCGATCACTGAGGACCGAAAAGCTTTGGCACAGATGGGAAAGATCAACTATGAGAAGAACATCGACAAGGACCTTCTCCAGATGGAGAACTTGAACATCAAGGCCAAGCTGCAAGGAATGGCGTGGAGGAAGATAGTCGAGGACCGACTACTAGAGGCCGTACTGAGACGGTTCTCTCATAAGTGATACGACACGGACACCGAATAGCTGGAGCACCTTCGAGCAGTCGGAAACCAGGAAGAGCCTTTCCTCCACAGCAAACGACAACGACGAGACAACCCGTCCAGCTCGTCGAGTTCTTCCGGACCCCTAAAATGACGCTGGGAGGACAGAGAAAAGGAGCCAAAGCGAGGAAAGGAAGAAGGGCGACCTAGCAAGTTCCAGAGGAAGACGGCACCGGGGAACTTCAAGTCAACAAGGTTCACCCAAACCAACAAACCGACCAAGACTGCGGGGGTAGAGCACACTGACTGGAAGAAGGCTCACAACGGAATACCCCAAAACTTGGTTGACCAACGCCGGCAAAATAAAAGCTGCCCCCAGTGCGGACTGACCAACCACAAGTGAGGAGATTGTAGGAAGGGAGCCGTTGTCGCAACGATAGGACAGCGGGAAGCAGGGAAGTTTAGGCCCCAAAACATGGAGGTTCGGAATACTGGCCGAAGACCAGTGGTGAACCAAACCCATGTGCCACTAGCGCCTAGACTCTGGGAATTGTCGGATCAAGAAGGGGGATAGATTGGACAAGGAGGAGCCCTGTATAAAAACCACAACCCACGTTCCCAGGTAGAGCAATGGCTTAGTCAAGAATGTTGGCGAATCGCAGTGACTGGGTTCCGTGCATGGGCGGGGACAGAAGTGTGAAGGGCATGAAGAAGCATGTATAACGCAGAAAGTTAACCCATCTCAAGGGGATGAAATCAAGAATGACCCCGGACCTTGACACGGGACGGCAAGACTTTATACTCCTCCCTGGGTAGAGAAGGATCAAACCCGGCATGCAAGAAGATGGGACTGTTGCAGGGGGCAACTCAGGGCATCCTGACTCTTTCCTCCAAAGGTCATGCACCGGAAATAAGTCAGGATGGCGCAGGCCTGCCTGAAGGGGCTTTCCCAGCCCCAGGATGGCACCACTGGCGATGGCGGGTAGGTAGGATGCAGGTTGCTAGAGGAGACAAAGGACAGCGTGCACGCCTAAATCGTACGGGACGGCAGGAGTCGAACACATAAAGCTGGGTTAGAAACGTCGCTCCCTCATCTATGCACTAGTGGCATAAACTGGTATGATTAAATATCGCCATGGAGGGGAAAGAAGATGGAAAAGGAGCCCCACACCAAGGGGACCGAATGTGTCTGCGGAGGCCTGAATGGCCGAAATTGTGCGGGCACAATAACAAACACCCAAGATTATTGAATGCCCCAAAAATGTCCTGTAAGCGAAGACAGGGTAACCCTACAGAGGAGCCAAAAAGACGCAAAACTCAAGTCCCAACACCTACATATTAGAAGTGCCCCCAAGGCACAGCATACCTACGAATACAAAGACAACGAGTACCGATTCGCATTTTATTAGACTCCGGAGCACAGATCATTGTGATACGAGATGCGCTAGTCCAAAAGCTGGGGCTAGCAACGATATGGCGAGATGCACCCATTAGTGTAACGGGGTTTGACGGTGCACAGTCCCGAAACGCGGGAAGGTGCTATACGACCCCTATCATGCTAGAAATAGAGGCTAACCAACATTGTTCAGAAATTACCTGTGAAGTCATGAGGCAGGGCATCCATGACTTGATAATACCTTTTCGTTAGTGGCATCGCCAACATCACCTATCATTCATTGAAGATGCGAGCGTGTGGGAGTTCCAGGCCCAGCAGTGTAAGGCACACCTGGAACCCGAAGCCGAAGGAATCCGCATTGAGTGGGACGAGACAGTAGCCTCGGACCCTGCAGCCAGACATGTCAGCCGAATCACAGGCCCAGAGGACCCCGAGGCAGTAGTGATAGAGACTCTGCCAAAGCCCTACCGCGAGTACGCCGATCTCTTCCTGCCTCTGGCAGCGGAACGGCTCCCAAATCACAATACCTTCGATCATGAGATCAAGGTAGTTGTAGGCGAGAAACCCCCATGGGGGCCGTTATACCCGTTGTCCGAAAAGGAACTACAGGCGTTGCGAGAATACCAGGACAAAATGCTGCGTGAGGGAAAGATAACCCCAAGCCGTACACCCGCAGGTGCAGCAATACTATTTGTGCCGCAACCTGATGGACGGCTGAGACTATTTGTGGACTACCCCTGGCTGAACCAGGTTACCATTGCCAAAAAGTACCCCCTGCCGCTCATGAGGGAACTCAGAGACCGAGTAGTCCGGTCGCGTATCTTTACCAAGTTGGACCTGAATGATGGGTACCACCTGATACGCATAAAAAAGCGGGATGAGTGGAAGACGGTCTTCCAAATTCGGTACGGTCATGACGAATATCGGGTAATGCCGTTTGGGCTGGTAAATGCGCCCGCCACCTTCCCAGACATGATGCGCGTGGTCCTGCGGAGATTCCTAGACTTGGGAGTAGTCATATACATAGACGACGTACTAATTTACTCCACGACTGAGGAGGACCACGTCAAGTTGGTGAAGGAGGTATTAAACGAGCTACGGAAATACTCCTTAGCAGTGTCTGTCACTAAATCAGTTTTCCACAAGGACATGATGGAGTTTCTGGGATATATAGTGAAGGCAGATGGGATCACCATGAGTGATCGAAAGTTTAGAGCCATAAGGGAATGGAAGAGACCTGAGTCCGTAAAGGACATATAAATTTTTATGGGATTTGCAAATTTCTACCAGAGATTTATCAAGAATTTCTCAGGAACTTGTAAACCCATAACCAAGTTGTGGAAAGGCGACGCCAAGGGATTTGATTGGAGAAAGGAGGAGGAGGCTTTCGCTTTCCTGAAGGAACAGTTCATGGCGGCGCCTATGCTGGCACATTTCCACCCAGACCGAAAGACGGTAGTGGAAACAGACCAAAGCGATTTCGCGCTAGCGTGCATTCGCTCACAATACATCAAGAAAAGACTGCACCTGATTGCTTCCCATTCCCGAAAGCTCAACTCGGCGGAACGCAACTACGACATTCATGATAAAGAGTTGCTCACCATAGTTGAGGCATTCAAGTAATAGGGTCACTATCTCGCAGGAACTAGCGAACCCATCATGGTGTTTACGGACCATCAGAATCTACAATACTTCCTCATGACCAAGGCCTGGAGTGCCAGGCAGATAAGGTGGCAACAGAAGTTAGCAGACTTCAACTTTGAAATCGTGTAGCGACCAGGGTGGAGTGGCGGGAAGCCGGATGCGCTAAGCGGACGGCCAGAGTACCGTCCCGAGGCGGGAGCTGCGCAAAGCGAGAAGCTCTCAATTCTAAACCCCCTACATTTTAACTAGGTTATGGTTATAGTGGTAGGACAAGAGTAGGAACCTGGTCTAAGTCAGAAGACACCCGAACCTGAGTGCGCCCAAGCTATGCGGTTATACCCAGAAGCTCAAATTCCGGCAAGGGGCTCAAGCGAAGCGGCAGGACATGACATCTAGGCACTGGAAGAAGCAATAGTGCCTGCTCGCGGACAAGCGATAGTAGCCACCGGAATTGCCTTAGCGTTACCAGAAGGAACCTACAGCTGAGTAGCCCCAAGAAGTGGCTTTGACGTTCGCCATGGGATCATGGTCGGGGCAGGAGTCATTGACTGGGACTGCTGAGGTGAGGTAAAGGTATTACTATTCAACCTGAAGGACCAGGACTACCACGTGGGGAAGAGCGAACGAGTTGCACAACTCGTAATAGAAAGAATTCATGATGGGGAGCTCCCAGAGGTGATGGAGCTAGACAACACCGAGAGGGGCCAGGACGGATTCGGAAGCACGGGAACCAGTGTGGTCAAACCCCAAATCAAAACCAGTCAGCTGAGGGAAGAAACCGGGCTAAACTGACACTTCAACGAGTGCGATCAGGGACAACACAAGGCCCTGACGACCGAAGAAACCATGCTAACCAATGCAGTAGTTCTCCAGGCAACGGCAGGGGAATTTGACGCCCCATTCCGAAGACAGGTAGAGGAGAAGGAACAAAGCGACCAGGACTGGAAGACGAGGAGAAAAGAGTTGGAAAGACTCCGAGATGAGGGAAAGGATATGCCAACGTACTGTTCATTCGCGAGTAGCCTGCTGTACTGTAAGGGACGGCTGTTCATTCCAAAGGACGAGGCCCTGCAAACACTGATTGCTCAAAGCAGCCATGACTCCAAGGTGGCTGGCCATCCTGGCGAGGAAAAGACAGTGGAAATCATAACCAGGGACTTCTACTGGAAAGGGCTCGCGCAATGGGTAAATGACTACGTACAGTCATGTGATGAGTGTCAATACAACAAAGCGCCACGGCGCGCGACATATGGGTTTCTATCGCCATTGGAAATGCCCTACGCAGCGTGGACCTCCATCTCTACAGACTTCATAATGCAGCTACTGAAGTCAGGGGAAAACACTCAGATCCTGGTGGTAGTCGACCGCTGCACCAAAATGGCGCACTTCATTGGCTTAAGAGAAAACGCGACAGCAAAGGATGTAGCCCAGGTGTTCCTCCAGGAAGTGTGGAAACCACATGGGCTACCCATGGAAGTCATCTCGGATATGGACATGGAGTTCGCAGGAGATTTTTGGGAGTCTCTCTGCAAACTCTTAGGCATTAAGCCAAAGATGTCAGTGGCGTACTATCCGCAGACAGACGGACAAACAAAGAGAACCAACACAGTGCTGGAAGGCTATCTCCGGAGCTTCGTAAATTATGAACCGCAGGACTAGCATCAACTGCTACGATTAGTGGAGCATGCCAACAATAACTCCGGTACGAGTGCAGACGGACTCACCACGTTCTACGCAATCTGTAACCGGTACGGGTTACCATTGTTTTATGTTTGGTTTCACAGTATCAGTTGATACTGGTATTGTTTCGTGTGTTATCGGTTGATACACACATTGTTTTCATGTTTGGTTTTACGGTATCAGTTGATACTTGTATTGTTTCATGTGCTATCGGGTGATACACAAATTGTTTTATGTTTGGATTCACAGTATCGTTTGATACTTGTAGTGTTTCTTGTGCTAGCGGTTGATACACACAATGTTTCGCAATATCGCTCATACTGGAGATAAGTGATATGCTGTATTCAAAGACCCCTGATTTCTGCGATGGAAACAGCAGACTTCGACTGACAGTATTCTTAATATACTTGGTTGAATGGTTACTTCATTGATCTCCTATTACACCCCGTTCGAAGCCTCCTTTAGCAAGCAGCGCTCCCTTTGTGTTGATCACCAAGACATGTGCTCCTGTCGTACCGCTACGTGACTAGGACTTGGCCCGAACACGTTACATTTTTTTACCCTCAGCAAGTGGTTCAGGAACCTGCAGGGACCTGGTGTGATCAACCTCTGAAGGTCCAATAAGCGAAGCTAGCATCGGGGAGCGGCAGAACCACGAGAAGTTCGTGTCCGCCAAACGACACGATTGAGGTATTAGAGACTCGAAGTGGGAAGCAGGTCCCACGAGAAGGCCTTACCCAGAAAAGGCAACCGAAGAAATGGATAGGGCCAAAGAGCGAATTTTCGATCAACGAAGCAGAACGACAACCAGCGTGAGACTTGGCCAAGCAGACCTTTGATGAGTCAACTGACGAACTAATAAAGGCAGCGACAACACTCCCTGGGCTATTTCCCGCCAGCCCCAGTAAAGGAAAGGGACTGGCCCAACCACCAAAGAAAGACAGCATATCTATCGGGACACCTAAGAGGGAAGAAAGCGAAGAAGAACGATCAGATCACGCGGTAGCGGAGCAGCCACAGGACGATAATTCTAGCGAAGATCCAGATGGATCCTCAGATGACGACTCGAGTAGCAAGGAATCCAAAGACATTATGTCTGAAGGTGAATCCACTGCGCCGCCCGGCCCAGGGGCCCAGCGAGCAGGACATAAAATCAAACTCCCACTGCCACCGTCGATCGCGGGCGAAAAGGACAACCTAAAACCTGGAGTATTTGACTGGTGGGTCACGACAACCTCGCAATACCTTACCCTACATGGAGTGGACAAAACCAAGGAAGGAACCGGAGCATATTTCGGAAGCTTCTGTACCAGGAAGGCAGAGGAAGCATACCACCGAGCAATGAATCACTATAAGAGTGGGGAAAAAATCCGAGGAACGACCCTGATAAAGTACTTCAGAGACAGATTCCAATCCTCACGAAACACGGAAGAACCATACAAAAGGTTCAAGGATATCCAGCAGGTAAGAAATGGCAAACCAGAAAGAATAACCCTGGTCGTGACGGATCTATTCATGTACCAAGGACGATTGCCTATTGGAACAGTGTCTCAGTATACACTGAAACAAAGATTGTATGAGGCAATGCATCCCAGACTACGTCAGGAGGTAGAACACATGGAGGAGGATGGTGATTCCTTCGACAAGATAGTCAAGCGGGCCGAATGAAAGGATCCTATCCTGTATGAAACCGGAGTTTACCAAACCCATGTGCCAGAGCAAAGGAATAGCAAGGGATCATCATCGCGGGAAGCATCATCACGGGACAATACGAAGAAGGATAAACCATACCACAAGGACAAGAAGGACAACAACCAGAAACTACGCGAGGAAGGCACGTGTTTGGAATACGGGAAAAAGGGGCATTACGCAAAGGATTGCTTTACCAAGAAGGGAAAAGGAAAAGCCGCTAAGCGAGGGACAAGCACGAATCACATGGAAGCAACGGAATACGACGAAGTGGAAATTAACTCAGTGGAAATGGAAAGCCTGCGAACACAACCGACGCTGGCAATTAAACCCCGTGACGCTCTTGAAGGAACAATTTACATAGAAGGCCACCCAGCAAAGGTACTATTTGACATGGGAACAATCAGCTGCGACATAATTAGTGCCACCTTCATCTCCACCCATCGAATCCCAACAGAACCTCTACCCCAACCAACAACAGTCAATATGGCTATGAAAGGATCCCGCTCCTCAAGCCGCAAGAAATGTGGACTAACCGTAGGAATCGGGAAAAAGAAATGGACAAATCAGCAGATATTGGTGGGGAACTTGGCTAAATTCGATGCCCTGATTTGAATGCCCTTCCTGAAAAGACATAATGCTCTTATCATGTGTGGGGACACAGCAGTAGAATTCCCAGGTGACAGATTACGGGTGCTATGCAAACCAACAAGCGGGGAAATCCGAGCCGCTGTGTCAGACGCCACCTCAAAAACATTGTTGGAATAATACAAGGATGTATTCCCGGACAAGGTCCCTGAAACTCTACCCCCAGTGCGAAGAATTAGCCACCACATTCGGCTAAAGGACCCAACCGACCTACGAAACCAACCAACATACTCAATCCCCGAAGCCTACAAAGAGAAACTCATGAACTGGATAAACGAGAAATTACAAAGTGGAGTAATTGTACGACAGGAAGTTCCCGGAGCGGCACCTATATTTGTACAACCCAAATCGGATGGAAGGATCCGCCCCCTGGTGGATCTGAAAGTGAGAAATGATAACACAGTCAGGGATAGCCCTTCAATTCCAAATCAACAGCAGATCCTCAACAGAATAGGATGAGCAAAATTCAGGAGTAAGATCGACCTAAGCGATGCATACTTCCAAACACGCATAGAGAACGTCAGTGTTAAGTTCAACTCATTTAAAACCCCATTCGGAGGCTTTGTGAGCAAGGTTATGCTCCAAGGAGACATGAATGCACCAGCAACATTTATGCGAATAATGGAGGACCTCCTAAGCGAATATTTACAT
>PYWC01000010.1:176174-197386 GCA_003182015.1 Tuber magnatum | reverse complement strand
CTATGCGAGAACTCTCCTACTCCAACAATCAATCCTCTCGAGACCTTAATTGAGTGAAGCGTCAGGCTTAACGATATTAAGTTTTACCGTCTACTTTACTCTTACATTTGTGTGAACCTTTGGCGATAAGTTTGAAGTTGTTTGGTGCGGTCGCAACCTTGGGATCCATCTTCCTAGGGGTGCCCCCGTTACAGGAATTACAATGATTCCTAGGAATGGTGAACTATGTAGCCCAGTTTCTACCACACCACGCTACATTGACGGCACCCTTAACCGACATAACGGGAAACGCCGAATTTGTTTGGACAACAACCCACCCGACCGCATTCGTGATGGTTCAGAAACGGATACTCGACCACCAAGTCATGCGATCAATAGACTTACGAAACAAGGAACCAATTTGGTTAGCTACAGACGCCACAGATTTAGGAGTTGGAGCATGGGTGGGACAAGGACCCACTTATGAGATGGCAAGACCAGCCGCGCTACACAGCAGAAAGTTCACCAATGCTCAGATGAACTATGGGACCACCGATAAAGAGGTCTTAGCGATAGTGGAAGCGCTTAACCGGTTCCACAATGTACTGATGGGAAATTCCTTCATGATAGTGACAGACCACCAACCCTTAACACACCTACGAACGGCAAAGAACCCTAGCAGGAAACAGGTGAGATGGCTAAGTGCCTAGCGAATATACGACGCAAAGATAGTATACGCACCGGGAAGCACGAACTATTTAGCTGATGCCCTTTCCCGGATATATAAAGGAGAACCAGACTTGAATCCACTCTATGTCCATGACCATACGAAAGAATTGAATGACATCTCAGATAACGGGGTCCACGAGCAAGGATCAAACACAATGGAGCCCACGCAGGAGGTCTCCCCTACTTCCACTCCGTTCTCCTATACAGAGTATCCCAAGAGACCCCTGGTCCCCTGAAAGCCCCTGCTCAATTACTGCAGGAAACGATTGGGGTGACCAGTGTACTCTGCGCAGTATGCCACCCGAAGAACTACAACACAGGGCCCTGCACTACTCACACTGTTACATGGATCATTGCCCATATTATCAAACTGAGATCAAGTTTACGAACAACCATCCTAGACGACGGGGAAGGTCGACCCCTTACCCACCTAGTGAAGGACCGAGCCCCCCAAGTACGGAAATGGACCCGAGCCCTCCAGAGTCTCCCGAAATCAATGACTGGGAATGGCAACAAACCACTGGCGAAAGACCAATGAGTGCAGGAGGAGGGCCGTCCACCCTTGCCCAACCAACGCCCAGGTCATATGCAATTCCAGCACTGCTAAACCCGGAGGCCCCAGCATTCCAGATGCCGGAGCCAGAATCAATAGAGAACCTCACGACTGACACAATAGCGGCATTCCGAATGCCAGGACCTGATAGCCCAATACCGATTAGACGAGCAGAATGGCTAGAAAGTCTTACCAATGAGACAATAGTCTCAGTAATGCCCCCAACAATGACAGAATACCTGCGCAGGCTTTACGATGTCTTAGAAGACAACGAGGAGGACGAACTACCTGCGACAACCAGAGGAAGCGTGATAGAAGATGAATGCGACACCTTACCGACAGTCAATGAAATGATCCGAACGTTCCGAGCGCACATGCTAGCAGCATACCGGAAAGAACCAATTTGGAAGAAGGCAAATGAGAATATGGACTCCACAGGAGACTTGTCCTCTTACAAGGTTGCCAACAGAATGCTATACGCAAAAACCAGATACGGAGAAGACTGCCTGTATATCCCGAAAGGCCCCGCATGCGGAAACACGATATTAAGAGAATATGTTATTAGCGAAATTCACAACAAGGGCCACCACAGTGTTGAACAAAACTTACGGTACGCAACGGAGTACCTATTTTGACCTGACATGCGGAAAGACTTTAGAGCATATGTAGCCCAGTGCCACACTTGCCAGGTGAATAAGGAACCTACAAAATTGCCAGAAGGAAAGGCGCAAGCGATTGTCCTGCTATCTGAAATTTTCGAATCAATAGGCATTGATTTTGCAGAACCCTTCCACAACTCATGGGGATACGATACGATTCTGGTTGCTATGGATAGTTTTTCATGTTTCACGTGGCTTATACCTACAACAAAGCAAGTAACAGCAATAGCAACCTGGGAACTGTTATTTAATAAAATATTTACACCCCATGGCTACCCAACATCTCTAGTGAACGATGCGGACCCAAGATTTGAGTCACATGTATGGAGACAACAGTGTCGATCGCTAGGTATTGAACATATCAAGGCGGCACCAGGCCATCACAAAACCAATGGACAGTTCGAAAGAAAAATTCCAGAATTGAAGACGGCTCTGCGAAATCTAGTCAACGCCAAACAAAACAATTGGTTTGATGCCATACCGGAAACAGCAGCATACCTGAATACAGGATGGTCAGAGACTCTCAGTATGTCACCATATAAAGCCACTTTCGGAAAGGATTACCCACTACTGCCCCTAGCAAACTTCAAAAACTCGCCAGTACTGGCTGCTGACGAATTACGGAACAGGCACCAAGCAATCCGGAACGCGGCATTCAAGGCAATTAAAATGGCACGGTTGAGAAGGACGAGAACGGCAGCGAAACGACACAGACACCATACACCGATAGGGAAGGGAACCTTGTTACCGGTATATGGAAGTTTATTCGCAACAGAATCAGGACGCAGCAAGAAATCGCAACCACGATGGCGTAGACCATTCAAGATAATGGAATAGGATGAGCATACACAGAACTATACGGTAAAGATGGATGGCAGAATGTACAGAAACCGAGAAGCGACATTTCATGCTTCCACAGTGAAACAATACCGCCTGAAAGATGATGTCTCCTTCCCTGCCAGGAGCCACGCAAAACCACGCCCGATCGTGGTAAACGAGAAACCGGAGTGGGAACCGGAAACCATGCGAGACCACAGAAGACGATATGACCGCGACCAGTTCCTAGTCAAATGGGGGGGGTACCCGGAAACAGGAAATAGCTGGGAACCTCTGGAGGGATTGGAAAATGCGATGGACGCGGTTAATCGATGGTGGGAAGACAACAAACCGGAGGACAAACTGCCCCCTACAATAAACCATGTGACTGTGGCATGGAGCCCAACCCCACCTGAAATCCAATACCTGCGCCCAGACACAGACCAAGGGATACAGGACAGATTCTGGTCAGCCCATTTCGAAAGCGATTTCGAAAGCAGCGAAGATGAGAATCGGGTAATGGAGGGTGAAGCGGCATACCTAGCCCGGCTGGCCGAGGCAGAGTACTGGCAATAGCGAAAGGAAAAGAACACTCCATCCAACAGCCTTACGATGTCAAACTATGAGCAAGTACTTTGGAGACTGTGCTATCAGCTAATGGAACTGTTGGTGAACCGTGATATTATCTGCAGACGATATCTTACACACCGACTATTCATACACATCAGCAACAAATGCTTAGAAATAACAACAGAATCGACGGGACGAATGTGGGGATAGTCAGTGTCAGATGTGTTGCGCTTTGGTAGCCGTTGCTACCTGAGCACAGAAAAATGTGATGATTGCATAGAAACGGAAGAAACCAAAATTAAGCAGCAACCCCCTTCCTATGAAGACCTAAGCGAGGCCAACACCTAAGCGAGGCCAACACCTAAGCGAGGTCACGATCGAAACAAAAATACCACCCACCAGCCCCTAAACTATCGCAGAAAGCAAACCACCCTACCTAAGCTCCAAAACCTTAACCCCATACAGAATTCTTCACCACATTACAAAATGTCGACCTGCGCAGAGATCAGCATCAAGGGACGAGACCTCATCTTGGGGTACCTACTTTACCGAGAAATCATTCCAGAAGACGCATACTGGAAGATTTTCTACATCGATCATGACGAGGATTGCGGACGGATCGATATCAAGACGGAGGAATGGCAGGACCGGATAGTTTGGAATTTTGTGGACCTGCCACATTATTGGGAGTCTGGTTGCTTTGTGCGCGGAGCGCTATGCAGGGAGTGTTTGGACAGAGGGTTAGAAGGTGCAGAATGGATGTTGCAGGACGCCTTGAGATTGCTGCACGATAGCGAGGATGACGAGGATGGGTCCTAAGCCGACTGCCAGGAGAACAGTGGAACTACCGACAGTTAGGGTTCCCTTGGATTGTTTTTGTTTTGGTGATATTGTTATTCTATTTTGGCAGTGTAACCAGTACGGGTTACCATTGTTTTATGCTCGGTTTCACAGTATCGGTTGATACTGGTATTGTTTCATGTGCTATCGGTTGATACACACCTTGTTTTATGTTTGGATTCACAGTATTGTTTGATACTTGTAGTGTTTCCTGTGCTATCGGTTGATACACACCATGTTTCGCAATATCGCTCATACTGGAGATAAGCGATATGCTGTATTTAAAGACCCCTGATTTCCGCGATGGAAACAGCAGACTTCTACTGACAGTATTCTTAATATACTTGGTTGAACGGTTACTTCTTGGATCTCCTATTACACCCCGTTCGCAGCCTCCTTTACCAAGCAGCGCTCGCTTTGTGTTGATCACAAAGCCATCTGCTCCTATCATACTGCTATGTGACTAGGCCTTGGCCCGAACACGTTACACAAACCATGGATACCAACCACCGACTGAGTGGATGAAGAAGCGAGAAGCTCGAAACCCACGTGCTACCACATATGCTCACTGGATGAAGGAAAGACATGGACAAGCGATAGCCACATTGAAGGCAACCAGAGAAGGAATGGGACGGTACCATGACAAGAAAGTAAGGCCACAACCGAACTTTCAGGTGGGCCACTTGGTGATGCTTAACACCAAGAACATCTGTACCAAACCATCTTGCAAAAAGCTTAGCCCAAAGCTATGTGAGCCCTTCAAAATCCTGGACCCACATGGCAACCGAGCATTCAAGCTGGAAATCTCAGAATCCTGGAAGATACACCCCATCCTCCATGTATTATTGGTAGAGCCTTATCGGACATCCGTTCGACCGGCTCGGGAACAACCTCCGTGAGCGCCAGAGAAGATGGATGGCAACTTGAAATGGGGGGTTGAAAAAATAGTGAAAAGTGAGCTCATTTCGTACACTCGCAGGATTCACGGACGCAATAGGAGGATCCGTGAACTCAGGTACTTTGTGAAGTGGCAGGGGTGCTGGGGGGATGAAAACACGTGGGAGCCAGCTGAACATTGGGGACATGAGGCGGAGTTGGTAGAAGGGTTCTACAGAGAGAACCCAGAGATGGCGCAGATATAGAGGAAGGATGACAAGGAAAGGTTTTCCTAGGCGTGGCCAAGTAAGCACTCACAGGTTTTTCACCCTATCTTACCGAGTCCTTAAAGGTGTTTAATTTGTACACTATTAGAAAAACAGATTTTTAGAGATTCGGGCTGAACTCTTAGAGCGGGGAGCTCGTGTTACACATAAGATGAACTGGCATAGCCTAATCGGCACATTACATGATTATTGGCAAAAGGTAACGTGTTCGATCCCACGGTCCGTCGTAGTATTTGTAGAATGACTTAGTTTCTACCAATACGACGCGGGCACAAAACCCGCATTTACGCCACCACCGCACCTCGCCGACGAAGTGGTTTTCACTGAATCCTCAGGAGAGGACTCTCGGCTATCCTGACAAGGTCAAACGAACTAAATCGGGCAGTTGGTTGTGGAGATAAAGGTATGCAAAGATCCCTCAGCTGGGCCAATGGATGGATGCGAACCGGGGGGAGGTCGGCTGCTCCGATAGGAGTTCCCGGCTGCCATAACGGCAGTAAGACCGAATTTCAAGTCCATTGGTAGAGGAATACGGAGGAAAGTCCTGATGAGGGGACGACATCCAAGAGAAGATCGTTCACCCACACCCCAAAGGCATAACAAGGTAGAGTCAGATGAGGGCCTACCGCATGAAAAGATTAACCCTGCGCGCAATGGGGGCTAACCGCCATTGGCGTGATAAGATAGGAGCATGCTTCCTATGGGTTGATACAGACAGATAGGAAATCCACCTGCATTGATAAGTCTGTCGCCGGAGCTGATCACTCCGTATGCAGAGGAAGGACCAGTAGCCACTTGCCACAGTGAATGGGTTCAAGTGGCTATGAGTAATACCAGTGTAGTGAGGAGAGGGGTGGGACACCCTCCCGGCTATCCGAGGAAATCAGAGTCAAGCGGGGTAAAGGTTTTCAGGGTCTACAAAGTTCGCATAGAGGAAAGTGGGAGGAACGGATAGGCCGCGAACACCCAGATGCGGAATATAAATATCGAGGTACCCCCACGCTTTATAGATCATCAGCGACGGAGAAGAGATCCTATCAAGATATTCGTTTTATGATACAAACGCTACCTTCATTCCAAACCTTATAAGTGAGCCTCGCCATAAACCACTTCATCATGTAGCGAGCCTTAGTCCAGACTCGCTGGTCCTTAGAGTTGGCTACCGCCAAACACCTATGCCCCCTTCTATATCCCGCAAATAGCTTAGGGTCCACCGGATGGTAGTGACGTATACGCTGTTGCAAGCACGTCTACAAAGATTCCTCCTTGCTAGACTGCGCTCAACTACACAACCGTTTGCCCATGACGTCCGGGCCTCCAGACGGGGCCAGAGGGGGATGATAGGAATAGTGTCTCCTATTTACAGCTTCATCGAAGCTACCTAGCGCGCCCAATAGCATCCTGCAAAACCTCAGATTCCAGTGCCATGCATGGCTTCGTGTGACAAACATTCTAGTCAATTTCCCGGAACTCCATGAGGCACTCCCTATTGACAGGTCGGGTAACTCAGGACTTTGGGCAGAGTAACCCAAGCCCCAGGGTAGGGTAACCTGATCCCCAGGGTAGGGTAGCCTTGTCTAGCGGACCTGGTAACTTTTCCCTGTTACCCTGTCTATCCCGTCGCCGGCGATAGACATTTCTGACTTCTCCCCAGTTACTCGGCCTGGCTAAGCAACTGACCCTTCGTAAGTCCCTAAGTATGCTGACCAGCCAATTCTCTTCATTCTCGGAGCCCGGGCCATCGGGTCTCTGTCGGTCAAGAACTTACTTGCCTGCCTGTTCCTACCAGTTCGCCTCCTGGCTACCTGTATGGGTATAGGTTCCGTCTGCCATCAGTCATGTATGCTGGGTTGTCACACTAGGAAAAGAGTGGTATTGGGCTACAGAGAGGGAGAAACAGGAAGGACCGACAAAATCCCCCTCCTGGATGTATGTAATAGTGGGGTTGCCAAGGGTAAACTCTGCTCCACCCTGAGCTATAATGAATACAGTGTAGCTTACTGGTTTCCTGCAGTTGCTTTCCAAATGTGATTGTAGCACCACCCCATACATGTAAGATTAGACAATCCGAGAAACTATGTAGTACACATTAGAAGAATTATAGTATCCTTTCGACCCATACTTTGCTATTGTATTTGTAGAAAAGAAGGGGAGCAAAGAATTAGGATTATGCAGTAGTTCAAGAGAGCATCTTTACTGAAGAAATTGACTACATTTCTAGAATAAATGGTCTGCTATCATCGCTGTTAAATTATTTGAGAGTATCGGTAACAATAACAATGAATTGAAATAGAATAGAAGGTGATCCAAAACGATATGATATATAAATAGCATAACCCCCCTCCAGACCTGTAGACTCGTCTCATATAGCTTTTCCAGTAGAATAAATCTTGTTTGAAGTTTTTTTATATATTAAAGCAGTTGTAGTTATTTGGTGTTATACAATGGGTATAATATTAGTAGTATAGATTAAGACTTGAAAGTACGAGTAGCCTTTATTAGGCCTTCCCGCCAGATCGGGAGAATGTATCTATATGGCTTATTCACGAGAATAAATCTTACTTGAACTTTTTTTATATTTTAAAGCAGTATTACAAATTTTAATTCAACTTCCTCTTGTATATAAAAGACTATTAATTGTCCACCACTACCCAGAGATAATAATGCAAAATGTCAAGTAGATTCAAACCCTCGAGTGGTAGTAATAGTTAACAAACCATTTTTCAATTCAAAAGTTCTGTTTTATTTCTTGCTTATTATTCAGTACTTTTTATTATCTCTTATTGTATATCACTATTAGTTATTTGTTATTATTGTTTGCTATTATTTCTTATTTCTTATTATTTGCTATGATTTGGTTTTTATGATTATTTTTTCCTTGTTCTGATTTCTTATTTCTTATTTATTGTTTGTTAGTCTTTTTTGTTTGTTATTCTTTATTCTTTATTCTTTATTCTTTATTATTGCTTAATATTTATTCTCCAATATTATTTGTTATTTGTTCTTTATTCTTTGTTCTTTGTTATTACTTAATATTTATTCTTTAATATTATTTGTTATTTGTTCTTATTTGTTATTGCTTATTTCTTTATTTGCATTTCTTATTTTTTTTTCCTTGCTCTCACTTTTATTTATTTATCCTTTGTTATTCTTCATTGTTTATTATTTTTTATTTCTCTTCTTTACCAGTTATTTTTATTTATTTATTTTCCTTTTATGTTATTTTTTTTGCTTTATTTGTTTATTATTCTTTGTTCTTACTTAATATTAATTTCTTAATATTAATTGTTATTAGTTATTCTTTTTCTTTTTATTATTTATTCTTTGTTTGTATTTTTTCCTTTTTCCTTATTGATTGTTCATTTTTACTTTTTTTTATTTTTCTTTCTCTTCTTACTATTCTTTGTTATTTCTTTTTCCTTGTTTATTTTTATTTTTTTTCTTTTTTCTCTTTATTCTTTGTTATTTCTGCTTTGTTTGTTTCTTTTTTTTTTTAACTTTTTTTTTTTCTCCTTATAATTTGTTTTTTTTTCTTTCTTGTTTATTGTTTTCTTTTTCATTATTATTATTGTTATTTATTATTTCTTTTACTTCTTTCATTATTATTATTATTATTCTTTATTGTTTAATATTCTTTGTCATTTGTTATTCTTTGTTCTTTATTATTATTATTATTTTATTTTTAGTTTTTTGTTTTATTATTTATTGTTTGTTTGCATTTGTTACTTTTTTCTTTCTTAATTGTTCCTTATTCTTTCTATTATTTTATTTATTGTGATTTTATTTTTATTTTATTTTATTGCTCATTTCTCTTATTGGATATAAAGTGTGTTTGTTGTATGTTTCATGGTTTTCAGAAGTGGAGGACCAGGAAGGTGGAGAGGTGAGAAAGGGAAAGGGAGGCTTTATATAGAAGAAGGATGGAGGATGGTGATAAGATGTTCTGTGGAGAGCAGATTTCGGCATCTGCATATTTGATCAGCTGATATGGACAATGAGATAAACTGTATTATGAATATAGATAGGTTCTAGGGCTCAAGGGAAATTCTCAATTTTTCTATATTCTGCTCTTATTTTATTCTCTGCTGGTCTTACTTTTGTCACTCTTCCCTCTAGTTTTACCATCTAGTTTACATTTACTTATTTTGATTTATTTCTTTTTCTGTTATTTATCCTGAATTGTGTGTTGCTTGTTTTTTATTGTCTTTTGCTCTTGCTTTCTTTTATCTACTATAGTATACATTTCCTTATTGGGGCACATGTAGTGCCAAGCAAGTAAGGTGTAATGGAGTGTTTAAGAATACTTTGAGTGAGACATGGCCAACCAATCAAAAATGCGGCATTTCCTTATTAGTTCCCAGTAGCCAATCTGATAAACTGTGTTGTACCTAATTCTTTCTTTTTTCCTTTACAACTTTTATTTTCATCTATTCATTTACCCTATATTATTTTTCTTTACCCAATCTTTGTTTCTTTTTATTTTATTTTATTTTGTTATTTTATTTTATTTTATTCTCATTGCATATATGATACCTGATTTTATTTCTTGCTTATAGTATATATATTTCTATTCTATTGTAGAGATGTAGGACAGGGGTATTGAGAGTTTGTAGACCTAAGGTCAGGGGAGATTGTAATTTGTATTTAAATAGCTCACTCACACCTGTGAGATGCACCAAGTTCATCCACCACTTTTGTTCAATGGTCCTTTGTTCTTTATTTTTTTTCTTTTTACCTTAATTTTTATTTTATTTTTATTTTATTTTATTTCCTTGTTGTGGTGTGGCTGGTTCGCTACGGCTCGTGTGCACACACAACCGTTGCACTGACTTGGAGGTAAGATCGTCCAATCAGATTAACCGCATAGTTCATATTGGACCAGCAGCCCCTCGACCTATGCTCAACTTGTATCTATTCCTTCTATTATATTTCAGACACACAGAATTAAAGAAAGGTATGGTAGAGTTTAGGTAGTATGTAGGTTGGTTGTGGTGTGGCATGTTGCTTTTCAGCGGCTGGTTTACAAATCTGATTGTAGCACTACTGTACTAATAAGATTAGATAGTCAGATAAACCGCATAGTACATATTAGAAGAAAGATAGCTGTCCCCTGCACCTATGCTCTACTGTAGAGTTCATACAACTGCAGATCTTAAGATAGATCAATATAGATACTATTATAAAGAGAAGACTTGGCAGCAGGATTAGAAGTATCATACCGTAGAGGGTCAATACATTATAAGTTACAGTATCTATAGATAGTGTATTTGCCTTTCACATGGGCAATTGTAATTATCAAACCATATTAAAGTAGCTGGCAGAGGGAGAAATGATTGCAGCTTATAGGGATAGGGACTATATGTGAGAATTATATTTTGTTGATAGGTGGCAGGAGAGAGAGAAGAAAGAAGAAGAATAGGGACTACATACATACAGTCCACAGGGAACCTCTATGACCAATAGATGGTGAGTGAGAAAAGAATATTAGGGGGAGATTTAAATCTTGAATAGACACTTACTATAATCTTTATTGCTTAGCACAAGCATGCTGATAAAATGAATAATATAATATTAGAATAATTCAAATATATAAGAATTGTCAATTCAAACTTACCATATCAGGTGAGAAAGAAGAACAGAGCTCTGATCAGGAGTAGTGGAACAAGTTTTTGACAATGTTATGTTTGTATTGGACTAAGTAACAGAAATTGATATTAGTTTTAAAGTTTGAACTCAAGGGAAGATGAGGAGGGAACCAGTGGCAACTTGCCAAGGAGGGATTAGAGAAGCACCTCTGGATAAACTATATTATCGGTATGGGTAGGAGCTAGCGCAGGGGGTAGGAGGGTGAGTCCATCCAGTGAAGTAACTCTTGATAAAGCCATATAGATCTGCCCATGACTGAAGGCAGGGGGGCAAAGATCGACACAAACCTGCTGCAAGGACTGGCCCTGCGACTTGTTGACAGTCATAGCAAAGCATAGAGGGACTGGAAACTGGGTGCGCTGCAGGATGAATGGCAGGTCCTCATCTGTGGTGGTAAGGTTGATCCGTGGGGGAAGAGAGATCTTGCGATCGTAGTTTCCACCCCAAATCGCGACCTGTAGGGAGTTGCAGGTGATTCCATCAATGCGCATCCTGGTACCATTGTACAAGCCCTCTCTGGGACTGTGATTGCGCAGCAGAATGACTGGAGCACCAAGCTTGACTTGCAGGCAGGATGGGGGAATAGATAGCAGGTTCATACTCTGCAGATATTCTACTGGGAAGGGCTCGGCAGCAACTTCATTCCCAGTGACCTCAAGCTGGTTGGCAGCATTGTACCGCTTCTCCATACCCAGCATTCTCTCCAACAGTACTTGGTTGAAATTGGACACTGCCTCATTGGGGAAGTCCAGGATAGCGTGGCTAATAAGAGCACAGTGTGTATTCACAGATTCAACCAACAGGGGCTGTGGATACAATCGATTACCGCGCTAAACGACTGTTGAGATGCAGTGGATCTACGCAGGAAGTTGAAGCAGCCTATGCTGGGAGGGACTAGTGACCAGTTCATCAAGAAAGGTGAAAAGGACCTTATTGGCATCACAGTCGGTGACTCACATACTGGTCCAGAGTTTTAGGACTCGCAGATGGTGTCAGATCGGGCTGTACTGAATACAGGCTTGCACCATCAGATGCCTGGTACCACGGTAGACGACAGGAAGGATCTGGGCAAAGTCACCTCCAAGTACTTCAGGAATCCCGCCAAACACTCCCTGATCAGCGGTGTTGTACAAATCGTTCAAGGTCCAATTGACCGCCTTGAAGCTGGCCTTGTGCTGCATTGGAACCTCATCCTAGATGATGAGTAAGGTCTGACGAACCAACTTTGCGAGGTATGATTCGTGAGTAATATTGGACACAGTAGTAAGGTCATTTGACCGCGGAATTCAGAACCTTGAATGAGGGGTTGAACCCCCCTGGCAGTACCTGTGCCACTATCGCGCAGGACGTGATGCACCGGACTATCCTACCCTGGGACTGGAGGTTGCTACACAGACAGTCGTAGAGGAAGGTCTCCCTAGTCTTGGCAGGACATTGTAGGAAGAAGCCGCTAGGCTGGTGATGGGGCTGTTGCTGGGTGTCCTGCTCACAGCTCTCCACTGCAGCAGGAACGGCATCAAAAATATTAACCAGGTCCTAGTTCATCTGCCGGCGCATAGCTGTAAACACCGCGCTCTCCTGCTCCATGTTGTAATCCATCTGGTCCCCAATCAGTGCATTCCAGTATTCCTTTCTTTCTGCATCCCTGCAGTGCATTACAGGCTGCGGCAGGCCAAACTCGACCGCATGCTTACCTGTAACCGGTACGGGTCCTAGGTTGTTTTATGTTTGGTTTCACAGTATCGGTTGATATTGGTATAGTTTCCTGTGCTATCGTTTGATACACACATGCTTTTATCTAGGGTTTCACGGTATTGGTTGATACTTGTATGGTTTCGTGTGCTATCGTTTGATACACAAATTGTTCTATGTTTGGTTTCACAGTATCGTTTGATACCTGTATTGATCCGTGTGCTATGGTTTGATACAGGTATTGTTTATGTTTAGTTTCACAGTATCGTTTGATACTTGTATTGTTTCGAGTGCTATCGGTTGATACACAAATTGTTTTGCAATGTCGCTCATACTGGAGATAAGCGATATGCTGTATTTAAAGACCCCTGATTCCTGCGATGGAAACAGCAGACTTCGACAGACAGTATTCTTAAAATATACTTGGTTGAACGGTTACTTCTTTGATCTATTATTACACCCTGTTTGAAGCCTCCTTTAGCAAGCAGCGCTCGCTTTGTGTTGACCAAGAAGCCATCTGCTCCTATCATACCGCTACGTGACTAGGGCCTGGCCCGAACACCTTACATTTCTTTAACCTCAGCAGGTGGTTAAGATACCTGCAGGGACCTGGTCTGATTAACCTACGAAATGTCCAATGGCGAAGGTAGCATCGGGGAGCGGCAGAACCACAGAGGATTCAGCTCCACCAACATGACACTATTGAGTCACTAGAGACTCAAAGTGGGAAGCAGGTCCCACGAGAAGGCCTTACCAGGGAAAGGCAACCCAAGAATCTGCAAGGGCCAAAGAGTGGATTCTCGATTGACGAAGCTGAACGACCGCTAGCGCGAGACTTGGCCAAGCAGACCTTTAGCGAATCAACTGACGCATTAGCTAAGACAGCACCCAGCCTTCCTGGGCTATTTCCTCGCAGCCCCAGCAAATGAAAGGCACCAGCGCAACCACCGAAGAAAGATAGCATACCTGTCGCGACACCTAAGAAGGAAGAAGACGACGAAGAAGCATCAGATCATTCGGTAGTAAGGCAGCCATGGGAAGAATTCCCCTGGGACTCTCCAGAAAGCTCCTCAGACAAGAGTTGGAGTAACGAAGAGTCCGAACACCAAATGTCCGATGGTGAATCTGCCTGGCGAACAGGACCCAAAATCGAACTTCTGCTGCCACGCTCGTTCTCGGGCGAAAAGGACGATGTAAAACCTGAAGTATTTGATCGGTGGGTTATAACAACTTCTCAATACCTGGCCCTACACGGAGTGGACAAAATCAAGGAAGTAAGCGGAGCATACTTTCACAGCTTCTGCACTGGAAAGGCAGAAGAAGCATACCACCAAGCAATGAACCACTGCGCGAGTGGGGAAAAAATCCGTGGAACGACCCTGTTAAAGTACGTAAGAGAGAGATTCCAATCCTCGCGAAAGACGGAAGAACTATACACAAGGTGCAAGGATATCCTGCAAGTGCAAAATGGCAAAACAGAAAGAGGAACCTTGGTCGCAACGGATCTCTTGATGTATTAGGGACGATTGACTACCGGGACAGTGTGTCAGTCTACGCTGCGACAAAGATTGTATGAAGCAATGCATCCCAGACTATGCCAGGAGGTAGAACCCATAGAGGAGGGTGGTGCTTCCTTTGACAAGATAGTCAGGCGGGCTGAGCGGAAGGATGCTACCCTGTATGAAACAGGAGCATACTAAACCGACATACCAAAGGAAAGGAATAGCAAGGAATCACCATCGCGGGATAATACGAAAAACGATGAACCATATCGCAAGGATTCAAAGGACAAGGAAGACAAGAGGCAAAAACGATGCAAGGAAGGCACCTGTTTCGAATGCGGAAAAAAGTGGGACAACACAAAGGATTGCTATTCCAAAATAGGAAAAGGAAAGGCCGCTAAGCGAGAGGCTAGCTCCAACCACATGGAAGCAACCGAATATGACGAGGTGGAAATTAACTCAGTGGAAATGGAAAGCCTACGAACGCAACTAATGTTGGCAATAAGGCCCCGTGACGGTCTTGAAGGAGCGATTTACATAGAAGGCCATCCAGCAAAGGTACTAGTCAACATGGGAACAATGGGCTGCGACATAATTAGCGCCACCTTTATCTCTGCCCATGGCATCCCTACAGAGCTTCTACCCCGACCAACAACAGTCAATATGGCTGTGAAAGAATCCCTCTCTTCAAGCCACAAGAAATGTGGACTAACTGTAGGAATCGGAAAAACGAAATGGACTAATCACGGGATGTTGGTAGGAAACTTGGCCAAGTATGACGCCCTGATTGGGATGCCATTCTTGAAAAAACATAATGCTCTTATCAGGTGTGGGGATGTAACGACCCAGCATACATGAGGTATGGCAAATGGAACTTATACCCATACAGGTAGCCAGGAGGCGAACGGATAGGAACCGGCAGGAAAGTAAGTACTTGACCTATGGAGACCCGATGGCCCGGACTCTGAGAATGAACAGAATTGGCTGGTCAGCGTACTTAGGGACTCATGAAGGGGCAGTTGCTCAGCTAGGCCTGGTAACTGAAGACAGGTCAGAAAGGTCTATCACCGGCGACGGGATAGGCAGGGTAACAGGGAAAAGTTAACTTGTCTGCTTGACAAGGTTACCGTACTCTCGGGATCAGGTTACCCTGCCCAGAGTTCTGAGTTACCCTACCTTTCAATTCGAAGTCCCTTGGGGAGTTCGGGAAAATTGACTAGAATGTTTGTCACGCGAAGCCATGCATGATACAGGAATCTGGGATTCTGGGCGATGCTATGGGGCGAGCTACGTAGCTTCGGGGAAGCTGTAAATTGAAGACATTATTCCTATCATACCCCTTCGGTCCCGCCTTGAGGCCCGGACGACATGGGTAAAGGGTTGTGGAGTAGTGTGCAGTCTAGCAAAGAGGAATCTTTGCAGACATGCCTGAAACACCGTATACGTCGCTGCCGTCCGGTTGACCGTAGGCTGTTCGCAGGATATACAAGGGGGCATATGGGGGAAGGTGGAGTGCCTCCTCCAAGTTGTTCGGAGTAAAACGGACCAGAACTGACAGGGTTAACGCGTGTTAACCATTGGGGTCCGAAAGGTAGTCCCGGGTGGTGCTGGGGCCGCTTGGAGAGTTTTACACCTGCCAAGCCCAAACGTGCTCCAAACGCCATAGGCTCTGAAAGGGAAGTGCAGAGACACTAAAAGCATGATTCCTACGACAGGAAAGGTAGATCCGAGGTAGTGGTCATGGGTAGAGCCCATTGGATCACTCACGGACTATCGCGCTCTGCGGAAGACACCGGAAGCCCGGGACCCGTAAAAGAGTAAATAGATAAACCGCTCACGGTAGCCTCCGGAGTCACGTAGAGATCAATGCTTATGGGAAGGGTGTCATAGATAGCCTAGTTCGTGAGGTGTCTTGACTGTTGGCTACTGGCAAGACACCAATGCGCAGAAGTTTTCACTCCGGCGGGCAAAATGGAAATGTACCGCAGAAACGATAACCACATAAGGTGAACACCGACTAGGGTGTGTCGGCACATGCATGCCCGACGGGTGTGCCAGGAGACGTGTCGGACGACCCTTAGCGGAGAAGGGTGTACTCAAATGGTTGGAGTAAACTGATGGGGGAGTTTCTGGCATAAGATAAAACTACATGAAAGTCTATGCGAGAACTCTCCTACTCCAACAATCAATCCTCTCGAGACCTTAATTGAGGGAACCATCAGGCTTAATGATATTAAGCTTTGCCGTCCACTTCACTCTTACATCTGTCTGAAGTTTTGGCGATAAGTTTGAAGTTGTTTGGTGTGGTCGCAACCTTGGCATCCATCTTCCTAGGGTTGCCCCTGTTACAGTATATCGTTAAGCGACCTGCTCGCTTAACTCCTCTCACGCTTAATTCTTTCCGACCTTCGGCACTGACCTTGTATGAATACTAGCACCCTTGTCGAGAACAACTAGCCCAGGGTGGAAAGCGCAATGGCCAGTACCGAACTTCGAACCAGAATGGAATCCAACTCGGATTCAGACCTTGACCTTGACGGGAACACCGCCAACACATTTCGTGCATCGCTTTTTGCGGATGTTCCCGGTATCGACCGGGACAGCCACCAGTTGCTCTTGGAGGCCGCTCCTATTCAGTTACCCGCTCAATGTTTTGTCCGCCTGATTACAGACCCTCGTGCCGCGGCACTCTCATTTTTTCAATACCCTACCCTAGTCCATAACATGCTCCCTCCCCTGCCGCACGGAGTTCCCTTTGGCGAGTTCTCCCCCAAATCTGTTGAGCCTTGCATCGTCCGGGAAGTAGCCAAGTCGATTGAGGAAGCGAAGCAGGAGCGGAAGAACTGGAACAACCAGCAGCAGCAGGTGTTCCGAACACAGACTACTACGGCGGTGGTGGAATGGATGAAAGTCCATCAGGAGGCATACCTGCGGATGATGAGGGATCAGCAAGCATTGAAGACTCGGATGACAGCTTGGGAAGAGGCTTCCGAAGGCGGGTATAGTATTGATGCCAAGAATGACATACCGATGTTAGAGGCAGCGCCCCCACTGCCGCTCGTCCATGCCAAGCCCGCGAACTTCGGCATGGAGTTGGCTATGAGAGCCAGGGACGACCAAGGGAGGGCGTATTTGAGCCCAATCGGCACACGAATGTTGGAAAGCCTGAAAGGTGACGGCTATCCCTATACCTCGTCCTTCTCAAGAGCATCTACCGGCTCCCTGGCGGTTCCCCCGGCAATTGCCCGCAGTCGGTTGGGCAGTCCTATGGTCGGGCCAACGGATGGACGTCGAATAAGAAAGAGGACCTCCAAGCTGAAGGGTATTCCCGCACCTGATACGCCTGACCCTACACCTTGACCGACTCGTGCTCCTATCATCCCTCCAGCAACGCCTTCAGTTGCAACTCCTATACCTTCCATTGCCACCCCAAGACCCACACCTCTACCAGTTTTCGTTGCCCGCTCCTGATACCTCCCCTGTCTCAGCTTTCCCGCCAGCAGTATCGGTTACCCCAAGGTACCGGCCGCTGCGTGCGGCTTCACCTGGATTCTTTGACCAGGTAAGGCGCCAGGAAGAGCGAGTACCCATGGCTCTATCACGAGGGACTCCAATCCCCGGACCTGGGACACCTGCTCATTCCATTCCTTGAGCACTCCTGATTCCCTCTGCCCCCTCAAAACTAACTCTTTCCTCCGTCCTCCCCGCAATCCCTAGCGGTGTGTCGGGCAGCCAAGGCGAGTACTGTCTGTCGGGCTACAAATCGGAAGAAAGCCGGATGAGGTGTATTCATTACCACACGTACGGGTGCAGGAAGGGACCACGGACCCCGGTAAGGCACCGAAGAAGACAAAAGCAGGGAGACCGACGACCAACATGTGGGTACTGTGGGTCACGGAGACACCTGGGGCCCCCAATGCAACCCTTGAGTTGTCCAGAGCTTCAGTGATTTCTGGGGGCAACTCAGGCAGCTCCGAACCGAACTCCTGCGAGTGGGCAATGACCTGTTCCACCACCGGCATCAGTACCATCAGGGGCTAACCCCCCCGTGGATGGGAATCAGGATGGCCAGGAGGAAAGGTTTGATGCGTATGATAGACTCCGGGAGACCTCAGGTGGAAATACCGCGGGTAGTGGAGGTGGAAATGGACCACCTGTCGGTGGTAGTACAGGAGCAGGTGGAGATCCTGCGAACTCTGACCATGATAGCTCGGATAAGTATGATGCCGATTCTCTTCCCGACTTGACCCGCTTTCTCGGTGCTCGAAAGAAAGACTGGAGCGATGAGACGAAACGAGGGTGGGACCGGCGGGCTAAGAAGCGGTCAAGGGAACAACGGAGCAGGTCGGCTGCATGGGCATCATCCAGACAGCGGCAGAAGAAGCCGCAAAAGCAGAGCGGCATGCGGCGTTTAAGGGAAAGGTTACCGAACTCGCCAGCTTTCTGACGTTGGTAGAGGTTAAGTTCGAGGATTTTGGTGGGTGCAGGTGGACCGATATGGACAAGGTAAACCTGGTGATTCCCCTTCTAGAAGACACCGCCCAAACCTGGTATCTTGGGCTGCAATCCCACATCAATAAGGAGGCAGCCAAGCGTACAGGAGTTTCTGTTAACAACAGTAACCCGTTGAGAACGTGGAAAGGATTCCGGGAACGGCTCGAACGGAGTTTCGGCGGTGACCAAGTGGAACGAGACCGATCCCTGCTTGAGTGGCGTGACCTAGTGATAAAGCCACATCACATTGATGAGTACCCGGACAAGATAATTGACTACACGTATAAGCTTAGCTATACGGACCCGGTGCAGGTACGAGATAAGGTACGGTCGGGCATTACCCAAGAGGTTTGAAACGCGTGGGCACTGAAGGAGCCCCATCCAACCGACCTGAACGACTACCTTGGTCTTCCTCGGAAGGTTGGACACACGCTGGAAGACAACACCCGGTTCAGCAACCGCGTCATCCACCCAGTCGAACCGTCTCAGCCAACGGAAAAGAAGGATGATAGTTCCTGAACTTCCGCAAAGCTTAAAAAGAAGGATAAAGGTTTGGGCAGACAGAACCAAAGGCCTGCCAAACCTACTAATTTCAATGCGGGGAAACCGGCAAAGCCTGGGACTTCTGAGTATGCCATAGCACATAAGGAAATCCCGCCGAGTTTGACTGCACATCGGAGAAAGCACAACCAGTGCACCAAGTGTGGACCAAGTGGTCACTTCTGGAGAAAGTGTACTGCCACATCCCCAGTCGTCAGTTCCTCCAAACAGGCTCGTGGGTTGAAACGGTCAGCCACGGTAAGCGAGCCCACTGGCACTGACAAGCGGCTAAAGCGCATTGAAGCGCCCCCTCTGGCTACCTCATCAAAGATACTGGAAGTCTGACAGACATCACCTCACATCATGAAGGTTGATACTGATGGCTCGGAATAGGTAAGAATTTATTCCGCTTGAGGTACAACCTTACTAACCTGTATCCATGGACCCATGAGGGGTGGATGAAAAGGAAACCTGGAGGTGGCTTCTGGCATAGGTAAGTTCCCCTCTACTGCATTTGCGACCCTGATACTGACTACACCCAGGGGGTGTAGGCAAATAGATGTTGCGGGCCGTGCGTGGTGGATCGGGCTATCTCTCCTTTGTTCGGTTTCAGGTTATATCTTTGGTTCTAGTTATTCGTATTTCTTTCAGGATTTTCTTAGCTGGATGGACAAGTCATAGGACATTATTTCAGTTGAGGTCGGGTGAGGTCCCGCTTGAGGAGGTGCTCGAAATTGGGGACGCAAGGCTGCCTCGCTTGGTACCGGTCCGACAGCGGACATCTACCCACCTCGGAAAATAGTGGTTATGTTTAGAATAAACGGAATTGGTTCAGGCTGGACTTGATCAAATAAATGATGCTATTTCCAAGTTTACCTGAGGAGTGTTCAGTACCCGAAATCATGCTGGCCTGATAGTAAACCCCCTAGCTATTGAGAAAGACAAATTCCCATCCCTTAACGTTTACCGACCCGTTGTAGCCGCTCTTGTGTCGAAAGGCAAGAGACTAAAGGGAATTACCAAGCCAGGATGATTAAGTCACCAAGAGAAGCAACGAGGCAGAAGAGTGACAACTTGCCTGATCATACTAAGTCCGTCCACCTGCGGGTTAAGTTATACTGGAAGGTAGGAGCTAGACAGGGTAGCGCGGAAGCGCTCCTGCTGCTTGAAAGTGGGGCTACTGGGCCGGTGCCTAATAGCAGATATGTCCAGCAGACTCAGGTACCATGTGTACGACGAAAGGTACACGTGCCGATAAGCGACGCTAGCGGTAATCACATTCCGGGGTCAGGTCTACACTATACCAAGTCCTTGGAAATGAGGACAGGTGACCACCACAAGGAGATACGCTTTGAAGTCGCAGATATGCCAGACACTAAGGTGTATGGGTACCCGCCTATGTCTTGGTTGAAGGACCATAACCCTGACATAGATTGGAAGACCGGATCACTACCCTGGCGCTCAGATTTCTGCAAGGCTAACTGCCCAGCAGAGCAGGGGCGGTTGGTGTTCATGACCGATAAAGAGTTACTAGCCGAGGACCCTAGTAATGTGTACCTATTGGGAATCGTGCAATCCTCCGGTGAGGAAGGTGCCGACATTACGGTGAAGCTACACCCTCAGCATAAGGACTATGGGGATATCTTCAGTCAAGAACGGATTGAGACATTACCGGAGTACTCGAAGTATAACCGTACGATCGAGTTGCAACCTGGAACTCAACCTCCGTTCGGGCCTATCTATCCGTTATCGGAAAAGGAGCTTAAGGCACTCCGGGAATATCCCAATTACATGCTGTGAACGGCAAAGCTACGGCGATCCAGTTCCTCACCAGCAGCCCCTATCCTCTTCGTGCCAAAACCAGATGGTACACTAAGACTGGTAATAGCTTACCGTCGGCTGAACAAAATCACTGTGAAGAGCAAGTATCCTCTACCGTTGATGAACGAGCTGGGAGATAGGGTAGGAAAAGGTGTTGTGTTCACCAAGTTGGACTTAAAGAATGGCTACTACCTTCTGCGGATGGCAG
>PYWC01000010.1:148285-166820 GCA_003182015.1 Tuber magnatum | reverse complement strand
ACGGAGGAGCCAAGGCGAAGTTTCTGTCGCGCTTGGTCCACTACCTTGTTTCATGGGAAGGCTACGGGGCGGAGGAGAACTCATGGGAGTCCTATGAGATGCTAGAAGGGACAGGCTTGCAGGCCATTCGGGATTTAGACCAAAGATATCTGTCTCAGCCCATGGACCATAGGGTCTGGGGGAGTCAGGTCGTGGGAATGAGAGACGACGCTAACGGTCCGGGACGGACCGTAGAGAAGAGTGGAGCGATGTAACGACCCAGCATACATGAGCTATGGGAAACGGGACCTATACCCATACAGGTAGCCAGGAGGCGAACTGATAGGAACCGGCAGGCAACTAAGTACTTGACCTATGGAGACCCGATGGCCCAGGCTCTGAGAATGAACTGAATAGGCTGGTCAGCGTACTTAGCAACTTATGAAGGAGCAGTTGCTCAGCTAGGCCGGGTAACTGAAGGCAGGTCTGAAAGGTCTATCACCGGCGACGGGATAGGCAGGGTGATGGGGAAAAGTTAACTTGAACGCTGGACAAGGTGACCCTACTCTCGGGATCAGGTTACCCTGCCTTGAGTCTTGGGTTACCCTGCCCAGAGTCCTGAGTTACCCTACCTTGCAATATGAAGTCGCTTGGGGAGTTCGGGAAAATTGACTGCAATGTTTGTCACACGAAGCCATGCATGATACTGGAATCGGGGATTCCAGGGGATGCTATTGGGCGCGCTACGTAGCTTCGAGGAAGCTGTAAACTGAAGACATTATTCCAATCATACCCCTCCGGCCCCGTCTTGAGGCCCGGATGTCATGGGCAAATGGTTGTGTAGTTGTGTGCAGTCTAGCAAAGAGGAATCTTTGCAGACATGCCAGCAACACCGTATACGTCGCTGCCGTCCGGTCGACTGTAAGCTGTTCGCAGGATGTACAAGCGGGCATAGGGTGCAAGGTGGAGTGCCTCCTCCAAGTTGTTTGGAGTAAAACGGACCAGAACTGACGCAGTTAACGGGTGTGGACCGTCGGGGTCCCGCAGGGAGTCCCGGGTGGTGCCGGGGCCACTGGGAGAGTTTTACACCTGCCAAGCCCGAACGTGCTCCCAACGCCATAGGCTCTGAAAGGGAAGTGCAGAGAAAGCAAAAGCATGATTCCTACCACGGGAAAGGTAGATCCGAGTAGTGGTCATGGGTAGCGCCCATTGGATCACTCCTGGACTATCGCGCCCGGTGGAAGACAGCGGAAACCTGCGACCCGTAAAAGAGTAACTAGATAAACCGCTCACGGTAGACTCCGCAGGGAGGTAGAGATCAATGCATATGGGAAGGGTGTCATAGATAGTCTAGTTCATGAGGTGTCTTGACTGTTAGCCACTGGCAAGACACCGATGCACAGAAGTTTTCACTCGGGCGGGTAAAATGGAAATGTACCACAGAAACGATAACCGCATAAGTTGAACCCCGACTAGAGTGTGTCGGCACATGCATGCCTGACGGGTGTGGCAGGAGATGTGTCACACCACCCTTAGCGGAGAAGGGTGTACTCAAATGGTTGGAGTAAAGTGATGGGGGAGTTTCTGGCATAAGGTAAAACTACCTGAAAGTCTATGCGAGAACTCTCCTACTCCAACAATCAATCCTCTCGAGATCTTAATTGAGTAAAGCATCAGGCTTAACGATATTAAGTTCTACTGCCTACTTTACTCTTACATCTGTGTGAACTTTTGGCAATAAGTTTGAAGTTGTTTGGTGTAGTTGCAACCTGGGGATCCATCTTCCTAGGGGTGCTCCCCTTACAGGGGATACCACAGTGGAATTTGCCGATGACAAACCATCTGTGCTATGCTAACCAACAAGCAGCGAATTCCGGGCTGCCGTGTCAGACACCACCTCAAAAGCATTGTTGGAAGAATACAAGGATATATTCCCGGACAAAGTCCCTGAAACGGTACCCCTAGTGCGTAAAGTTAGACACCACATCTGGCTAAAGGATCCAACCGACCTACGAAACCAACCAACATACTCGATCCCAGAAGCCTACAAGGAAAAACTCATGAACTTGATAAATTAGTAATTACGAAGTGGAGTGATTGTATGACAAGAGGTACCTGGAGCGGCTCCTATGTTTGTCCAACCAAAGTCAGATGGAAGGATCCGCCCCGTGGTGGACCTGAAAGTGAGACATGATAACACAATCATGGATAGTCCTTCAATTCCAAATCAACAGCAGATTCTTAACCAAATAAGAGGAGCAAAATTCTGGAGTAAGATCGACCTGAGTGACGCATATTTCCAAACACGCATGGACAAGAACAGTGTTAAGTTCAACTCATTCAAAACCCCGTTCAGAGGATTTGTGAGCAAAGTAATGCTCCAAGGAGACATGAATGCAGCAGCAACATTTATGCGAATAATGGAGGACCTTGTAAGCGAATATTTACATCATTTTGTATGGGTATACATTGATGATATTCCCATATGTTCAGACACATCAAAGGAACATAAGCAACACATACGCCAAGTATGCGATCCACTCAGGAAAGCAGAACTCTGCGCGAGCAAAAGGAAGTCAGTACTCTTTGCGGACAAATTGGAAGTATTAGGAGACATAGTGGACAACGAGGGGATCCATGCCTCATCCCAGAAAACATCATCCATTGCACGGTGGGAAACACTAAAAAACCAGAAGGAATTGCAACAATTCCTAGAAACAGTGAATTGTGTGGCCCAGTTTCTCCCACACCATGCTACGCTGACGGCACCGCTAATTGACCTAACGGGAAACGCCGAATTCGAATGGACAACGAACCACCAGACCGCATTCGATATGGTCCGAAAGCGAATTATGGAGCACCAAGCCATGCGACCAACAGACATGCGGAGCAAGGAAGGAATTTGGTTGGTTACAGACGCCTTGAATTTAGGAGTGGGAGCATGGGTGGGACAGGGACCCACTTATGAGACGGCATGTCCAGCCACGTTACACAGCAGAAAGTTCACCAATGCTCCAATGAACTATGGGACCACCGATAAACAGGCCTTAGCAATAGTGGAAGCGCTCAATCCGTTCCACAATGTACCAATGGGAAACTTCTTCATGATTGTCACAGACCACCAACCCTTAACACACCTGGGAATGGCAAAGAACCCTAGCAGAAAGCAGGTGAGATAGCTAAGTGCCTTGGGAAAACAGGACGCAAAAATAGTCTACACGCCTGGAAGCACAAACTATTTCACTGATGTCCTTTCCGGGATATATGACAGAGAATCAGACTTGAATCTACTCTATGTCCACAATTATATGAATGAATTGGAGGACATCTCGGATAACACGGTCTACGGGCAAGAATCAAACTCAATGCAGCCCATGCATGAGTTCTCCCCTACTTTCCCTGCTTTCTCCTATACCGAGTACCAAAACGAGGCCCCTGTACCCCCCGTAAGCCCCTGCTCAATCACTGCAGGAACCGATTGGGGTAACCAGTGTACCCTGCGAAGTACGCCACTGGAAGAACTCCAATATAGCGTACTACACTATTCACACAGTTACGTGTATCATTGCCCATATCATCAAACCGAGAACAAATTCAGAAACAACCATCCCAGACGACAGGGAAAATCGACCCCTTACCCACTTAGTGCAGGACCGAGCCCCCCAAGCACAGAAATCGACCCAAGCCATACGGAGTCCCCTGAAATCAATGACTGGCGATGGCAACAAGCCACCAGCGAATGACCAATTAGTGCGGGAGAAGCACTGTCCACCCTTGCCCAGCCGACGCCCAGGTCTTATGCAATTTCGGCACGGCTAAACCCGGAAGCCCCGGCATTCCAGATGCTGGAGCCAGGACCGATAGAAAACCTTACAACTGAGACAATAGCGGCATTTTGAATACCAGGACCATATAGCCCACCACCCATTAGGCGAACGGAACGGCTAGAAAGCCTTACCAAGAAAACGATAGTCCCAGTAATGCCCCCGACAATGACAGAATACCGGCGCGGGCTTTACGATGTCTTAGAAGACAACGAAGAGGATAACCTACCGCAGACAACCAGAGGAAGTGGGATAGAAGACAAACACGACACCTTACAAACAGTAAATGAAATGATCGGAACGTTCCGAGCACACATGGTAGCAGCATACCGGAATGAACCAATTTGGAAGAAGGCAAATGACAATATGGACTCCACAGGAGACTTGTCCTCTTATAATGTTGTAAATTGAATGCTATTCGCAAAAACCAGATACGGAGAAGACTGCCTGCATATCCCGAAAGGCCCCGCATACGGAAACACGACATTAAGAGAATATGCCATTAGCGAAATTCACAACAAAGGCCACCTCAGTGTTTAACGAAACTTATGGTACGCAATGGAGTACCTGTTTTGGCCTGAAATGTGGAAGGACTTTAGAGTGTATGTGGCCCAGTGCCACACATGGCTGGTAAATAAGGAGCCTACAAAATTGCCAGAAGGAAAGGCTCAGACAATTACCCTGCGGTCCGAAATCTTCGAAACAATAGCCATTGACTTTGCGGGACCCTTCCACAATTCATGGGGATACGATACGATCCTAGTTGCGACGGATAGATTTTCAGTATTCATGTGGCTTATACCTACAACAAAGCAAGTAACGGCAATAACAAGCTGAGAACTTCTACGCAACAAAATATTTACACCCCATGGCTACCCAACATCTCTAGCAAGCGATGCGGACCCAAGGTTTGAGTCACATGTGTGGAGACAATAGAGTCGATGGTTAGGCATCGAACATATCAAGGCGGTAACAGGCCATCATGCAAGGAATGGACAGGTCGAAAGGAAAATTCGAGAAATGAAAACAGCCCTCGAAAACCTAGTCAACGTCAGACAAAACAATTGGTTTGATGCCATACCAGAGACAGCAGTATTCCTAAATGCGGGTTAGTCAGAAACTCTCGGTATGTCACCATATGAAGCCATTTTCAGAAACAATTGCCCACTACTGCCACCAGCACACTTCAAGAACTCTGCAGTACCAGCTGCCGACGAATTGTTAAACAGGCACCAAGCAATCCGGAACGTGGCATTCAATGCGATTAAAATGGCACAATTTAGGTGCACGAGAATAGCAGCAAAACGACGAAGACACCATACACCGATAGCAAAGGGTAATTGGTTACTGGTATAGGCAAGTTTATTCGCAACAGAATCAGGACGTAGCAAGAAATTGCAACCACGCTGGCGTGGACTGTTCAAGATAAGCGGATACGATGAGCATACACAAAATTGCACGGTAGAAATGGATACCGGAAGGTACAGAAACCGAAAAGCGACCTACCATGCATCCACTGTGAAAGGATATCACCCTAACTATGATGTCTCCTTCCCTGCCAGGAGCCACGTAAAACCAGCCCCAATCGTGGTAAACAAGAAACCAGAATAGGAGTTGGAAACCATACGAGACCACAGAAGACAATATGACCGTGACCAATTCCTAGTGAAATGGGTGCGGTACCTGGAAACAGAAAACAGCTGGGAACCCCTTGAGGGATTGGAAAATGCGATGGAAGTGGTTAATTAATGGTGGGAAGACAACAAACCGGAGGACGAGCTACCCCCTACGATAAACCATGTAATAGTGGCGTCGAGCCCAAGCTTACCAGAAATCCAACAACTCCGCCTGGACACGGACCAAGGAATACAGGACGGATTTTGGTTAGCCCACTTGGTGATAGATTTCGAAAGCAGCGAAGAGAAAAATCGGGTAATGGAAGATGAAGCGGCATACCTAGCCCGACTGGCCAAGGTGGAGTACTAGGAATAGCGAAAGGAAAGAACACCCCATCCAACAGCCTTATGATGGTAAACTAGGAGCAAGTGCCTTGGAGACAGCGCCATCAGCTAATGGGACTGTTGGTGAACCGTGATGTTATCCCTAGACGATACCTTACACACTAACTATTCATACACATCTGCAACAAATGCTTAGAAATAACAATAGAATCAACGGGACAAATGTGGGCAGAATCAGTGCCAGACATTTTCCGCTTCGGTAGCGGGTGCTACTGGAGTACAGAAAAATGTGCTGGTTGCCTGGAGACGGAAGAAACCAAAATTAAACAGCACCCTCCTTCCTATGAACACCTAAGCGAGACCAACACCTCAGCAAGGTCACCACCGAAACGTAAAAACTGGCCACCAGCCCTCTAAACCGATGAAGAAAACAGATTACCCTACCAGACCTCCGAAACCTTTAACCTTCCACAAACCCCTTCACCCTATTACAAACTGTTCCTTACAGGAAGGGAAACAAAATGTCAACCTATGCAGAAGTCAGCATAAAGGGACAAGACCTCATTTTGGGGTACCTGCTTTACCGAGAAATCATTCCAGAAGATGCATACCGGAAGATATTTTATATCGATCACTGCGAAGATTGCAGACTAATCGATGTTGAGATGGAGGAATGGAAGAACTGAATGGTTCGGAACTTCGTGGACCTGCTACACTACTGGGAGCCACGTTGCTTTGTGTGCGCAGCGCCATGTGGGGAGTTTTGGAGAGATGGTTGGAAGGAGCGGAATGGATGTTGCAGGAGGACTTGAGATTGTTGCATGATAGCGAGGACGATAAGGATCGGTACTATGGAGATTTTCAGGAGAATAGTCAATTTACCGACTATTAGGATTTCATTAAGTTGTTTTATTTGGTGAAATTGTTATTTTATTTTGGGAGTGTAACCAGTAAGGGTACTAGGTTGTTTTATGTTTGGTTTCACAGTATCGGTGGATACTTGTATGGTTTCGTGTGCTATTGTTTGATACACAAATTGTTTTATCTTTGGTTTCACAGTATCGTTTGATACTGGTAGTGTTTCGTGTGCTATGGTTTGATACACGCATTTTTTATGTTTAGTTTCATAGTATGGTTTGATACTTGTATCGTTTCGTGTGCTATCAGTTGACATACGAATTGTTTTGCAATATCGCTCATACTGGAGATAAGCAATATGCTGTATTTAAAGACCGCTGATTCCCGCGATGGGGACAGCAGACTTCGACAGACAGTATTCTTAAAATATACTTGGTTGAACGGTTACTTCTTTGATCTTCTATTACACACCCTTCGCAGCCACCTTTGGCAAGCAGCGCTCGCTTTGTGTTGACCACGAAGCCATCTGCTCCTATCGTACCGCTACATGACTAGGGCCTGGCCCGAACACGTTACAATACCATATTCGGTACGAAGTTCCTGAATATCGTAAAGTCCATAGCCAATTTTGACAGCAACCCCCATACCCTCCACCCTAGCCGGTATGATGACCCTAACTATCACGTACAGCCCTCGTAGGTCGTTGCAGAAACTCTGCCCGAACTCCTCCCAGATCTTGAATGGGTGCGTGATAGTGGCATGTTGCAGGGAACGTGTGGATGCAGGCCGCAATGCCCTACCTGTCACGAACTCCCACCCATCGCGGAAAGGTAACACCTAGTGGCCATCATCCTCTGTAACGATCCAGGATACATGAGATATAGCAGACGGAACCTGCACCCATACAGGTAGCCAGGAGGCGAACTGGTAGGAACTGGCAGGCAAGTAAGTACTTGACCTACGGAGACCCGATGGCCTGGGCTCCGAGAATGAACAGAATTGGCTAGTCAGGGACTTAGGCATCTGGATACACCCGGGAGCGGTGTCAGCGTACTTAGGGACTTCTGCAGCGGCAGTTGCTGTGCTAGGCCGGGTAACTGGAGATAGGGCAACAGAGAAAGGTTATCTTGTCCACTAGACAAGGTTACCCTACACTCGGGATCAGGTTACCCTGCTCTAGGGCTTGGGTTAGCCTGCCGAAAGTTCTGAGGTACCCTACCTTACAATACGACGTCCCTCGGGGAGCTCGGGAAAATTGACTGCAAGATTTGTCCTGCGCAGCCATGCATGATACTGGAATCTGGAGTTCCAGAGGATGCTATTGGGCGAGCTACGTAGCTTCGATGAAGCCATAAATTGGAAACACTATTCCCATCATACCCCTCCGGCCCCGCCTTGAGGCCCGGACGTCATGGGCCAACGGTTGTGTAGTTGTGTATAGCCTAGCAAAGAGGAACCTTTGGCGACGGACTGGCAACACCGCATACGTCGCTGCCGTCCGGTGGACCGCAGGCTGTTCGCAGGATATACGAGGGGGCATAGGGTGGAAGGTGGAGTACCTCCTCCAGGTTGTTCGGGGTAAGAAGGACCAAAACTGATAGAGTTAACGGGTGTTAACCGTGGGGGTCCCGCAGGTAGTTCCCGGTGGGGCCGGGGCGACTGGGAGAGCTTTACATCTACCAAGCCCGAAAGGGCCCCCAACGCTATAGGCGCTGAAATGGAAGTGCAGAGATACTAAAAGCATGATTCCTACCGCAGGTAAGGTAGATCTGAGGTAGTGGTCATGGGTAGCGTCCATTGGATTACTACCTGACTACCGTGTCCTGCGGAAGACACCGGAAGCCCTGGACTCATAAGTAGCAAACAGAGAAACCGCTCATGGTAGCTTCCGGAGTCAAATAGAGAACAATGCATAGGGGAAGGGTGTCATAGACCGTCTAATTCATGAGTTGCCTTGACTGTTAGCCACTGGCAACACACGGATACGCAGAGGTTTTCACTCCGACAGGCAAAATGGAAATGCACCGCAGAAAAAACAACCGCATAAGGTGAAGGCTGACTAGAGTGTGTGGACACATGCATGCCGGAAGGGTGTGCCAGGAGACATGTTGGACCACCCGGAGAGAAGAAGGGTCTGCTCGAATGGTTGGAGTAAACTGATGGTGGGGGTTTCTGGCATGAGATAAAATTACCTGAAAGTCTATGCCACAACTCTTCTACGCCAACAATCAATCCTCTTGCGACCTTCATTGAGTGAAGTGTCAGCCTTAACGATATTAAGTTTTACCGCTTACTTTAATCTTACATCTCTGTCAACTTTTGGCGATAAGTTTGAAGGTGTTCGGTGCGTTCGCAACCAGGGGATCCATCTTCCTACCGGTGCCCCCGTTACATCCTCATATAGTCGTAGTGCCCTGCTGGCATCCTTGCAGGTCTGACGCATTACCCCATCCACCGTCCATAGGTCTTCAATGCTTATAGCACCAGGTACTACTACCAGCAGCCGGCGGAGGTCGTAGCCTTCCCCCATCAGAGGGTTGGCACAATACATGTGACCAGTCGCGGACCGCTGACTCTGTCGCTTCTATCCTCCTGCCCCAGTGTCAACGTAGTGTTCTGGGAATTCATGGTACAAGTACCCTCTTCCCTCTACATTCTTAGCGTTGTATTTGAAATATACCCAGAGGGTTGTAGGTTTGGTATCCATATTCTACGGTAGAATGACTGGATCTGCCCCCTGTGAGAAGTAGACTGGCTGGTGGCCTGGAAGACGCAAGGCGAGTTGCTGCACAGCTGGCTGCTCTTACTGTATCTGCCTGGTAGCGCAGTGACAGGTACAGACTGTAGGGTACTACCCTCCGATCGTCCATGACAGCTGTAACATTGCCACCCCTCCTCTGGACTGCCACATTGAAGGGCTGCCCTGTATCAGTCGTCCGGTAGGTCGGATAGCCATCCACAGTGGTAATAGTCTCCTCCTGCAAGTGACGCGGATAGCCCTTGCGACAGGGCTGGTTGGCATGTAGATCAAGGTCCTGTATGCAGGCTGCCTGTCCATTTCCTCCTGCACAGTGGGAGTGTATCATCGTTAACTGGACGATACCTACCAGTTCTTGACTTCTCAGATCATCACCGCAGGGAAGTTCTGCACTGATGAAGTGATCAATGTTAGCTGGCGTCAGGAACTGGTAGTCTGTCTTGAGGAACCCAAGATGGTGTAAATGTTGGACTCCCCGCTTTTGATACTCGATCGTGCAGACCCAACCCATCCAAGGATGAAAGATTTTCTCATGCCGGATCTGTTCCAGAAGATCTCATATCTTGAGATTGAACACCGGAGCCACAAGGTCAGGTCACTTGGTGGCCATTTGTAGTGGTAGCAGCACGCGTTCAATCCCAACCCACTTGCTGTTCATGGTGAAGATTATGAAATGCAACGGCTTGCCAAAACGTCAAGGAATCGCTATGCTGTTCTTGAACAGCTGTTGCATAAACCTATTCCCTCCGACATAGCTCGATGGTAGAATAAGCTTTCTTCCCACCTGCACCAGATCGATATCCCCAGCTTCTGGGGCATCCGCGAGACCATTGTAGAGGTCCATAAGGAGTTCCTTCTGATGGGAACATAGTCAAGCAAGTTTGTGCTGATTGCACACTGCCCAGGCATCTACAACAAACTGCGGCAAGAGTCTCTGCGCCCAGACGAGGGTGGCTGGCTCCTGGAGTCTAGTATGCAGCCAGTACCTGTAGAAAGCCCACCGGTAGAGGCTCAAATCCTGATGAACACCCTGCCATTACTGGGTGCCCTTCCCCAATGCCAACCACGTTCCCAATTAGGGAAGAGAAGAACATGGTGGAGGGGAAGGTAGGAGGGATGATTAGGGTTGATGAGTGACCATGGGTTGGGCTCATCCGCCCCATTCACCCTCCTTGCCAGGACAATCTCTCGGAAGACTCGGCTTTCATACTCCGGGGGCAGAATCAGGGGGACTTCATCTGCCCTTGGCAGCTTCTCGTACCATAGATTGCCTCCTCTCTCCACAATCAGACGGAGTTGTAGATTGAGGAGAATGTGTAAGTTGTCCTCCACTTGTAGGAGTGCTGCAGACTGCTCATTCGCTGTGAGGTAATGCTGAATCAAGGGATTGGACTCGCGCAGCATCACAGTCAGGGACTGGATGAGTGGGGGATGAAATTCCGGTGCACGGTCGGACCTCAACTGCAGCGCAAATACAGGATCATAGAGGTACATCTGCGAAAAGTTAGCTTCCAGATCCCCACCCAGTACCAGTGGCCCTTGCGTAGGATATACCGCACTGTGCACCTGGAAGAGTTGGAAGATCCTACCGATCTCACCCGTCATGTTGTCCATGTTGAACATGATGCTGGTGCAGTCGAAGAGTGAGTTCTATGTATGCAGCCCCTCCCCGAATGACCTTGATCGAGCATTGACTCCACGCATCAGGCCATGGAGTGGCTCGGGCAATGGACGCATCGCTTCTATCCACACCTTGCCTTTCTTGCCACAGGATTCGCAGCTGGCCTCCCTTCCTTGTGGTTGGTTGGCCACCAACTCTGAAGTCCAGTGCAGTACTTGGTAGGCAGTACAACTCCGGTCCATATTTCCAAGATCATGGGCAGTCCACTTGGGGCTCTGGTCAACAAATGCAAGATTTGTTCGTGCTGGCAACCCCACTGGTCTATCACCTCCTGCAGGAGTGATTACCACATCTCCCACCTCCTGTGCCGCACTTGTGACTCCTCTTGGTTGTCTTCCTGGCCCTTCGATAAACAGAACCACAAGCGGTGAACTATTTGCCTCTGGGCCTTTCAGGCCTGCCAGAACCCACACCCGTCCTTCTGTAATAGGAACTACTGAGTTTTCTCGGAAGTTGGCACCCGTGATTGGTCTTCTTCGCCACCAGTGTTCAGCCTGTATTTCAAATCTGTCTTTCCAGTATGCTGACCTGTACCATTGTTCTGCTCTGAAAGCCTTGTGAACAACTTACCAGACAACTCCTGCAGGCCAACTGCAGGTTTCTTCCCCTATCCTGATCAAACTCATCCTCTTCTGTCTCCAAATAACACCACCCACAAATCCAGTATCCAAAGGTTTCCCCTCATCATATAGTCCGCAAACTATTTGTAACGTCCCGAGTGATCATTTTACCTCCTACTTCCCCCATCCTTCTCTTCTCTGTTCCTGGGCCCTCTTCCCTACTGTCAGATTCAAAACCCTCCTGATATTCCAGCCATTCCGGAACTGATCTTGGTACCTCTGGTACCTCCTGACCAGCTGCTGTTACCTCCCCAATGCCTAACACCTCTAGTCCCATCTGTTTTGTAAAATCCACATCTTAGTATTTTTGAACCAGTGATTTGAAACAAATTTCAGAATTGAGCTTACTATGCACTCTCGACAATTGTTATTCCAGCCTCCCTCAATGGCCTGGTCCAAACAATCCAACCCGCGTTCCCACTCACAATACAAACAAAGCTTGTATGCTAGATTTGCTTCTCCTAGAAGCTTCTATTAGTTCCCTCCTTCCACCTGCGCTAAAGAGTACAAACTTTGATTCTGCACTTGATGCCCCACGTCATACACATTGATATCTGAGGCTGTGCACCTTGGGTCTATCTGTTCTAGATTGCGGGTGGTCCATTGTACTTGGGCGTCATTAAAGGTGAGCCCTGCTCCAAGTGGCAACCCTGCTGGTTCCCATCCTCGGAGTGGACCAGCTCCCGGATCTCCTTCTATCTGAGCCATACTTCTCACTCCTCCCACCCATCCCTCGAGTGCTTCAATTAATGGAACTACCAGAGGATCTCAAGCTTGGACTGCTGATACTGCTTCTTCCATCTCCGGTTCCAGTCCTTCTATAATGTGAACTACCGGTTCTTCTACTGGAGGTACTCCCAAGACCAATTCCCCAACCCTCTGTCCTGGTCCTTCTGTATCAGGAACTACCAGGATCTCCCTATATAGTACTGGTAGTACTCCTCTCCACTCTCCTCCTTCCAGTCCTTCTGCAATAGGAACTGCTGGGTTCGGAAGAGTAGAGCTGGTGGTAGCAGCTTGTCCTCTTGCTACTTGGGTGTCTGTCTATATTTTGCACATCCAGGTTAGTCTCAAGTTCATCCAAGTCTCTTAAATATAGTTCCTCTTTTTCCCAGTATAACCTACCAGACATGTCCGACACGTGATGGATAGTCTGCCCCTCCAATTCTCATCAAAGTCTCTCACCCCCTTCACCTGCTGGCAGTTCCTACACTGCTGAGTTTTGTGTAAAAATCCTCCACCTGGTTCCTTCTATCAGTACCAGAAAACAGGCTTTCAATATGACTAACATACCTAGAGCTTTAATTATCCTAAATTCCTCCTAAGTGTAGGTACTATGGCTGTCTTGTTCTGATACTTGCAGCTGCACTGCTTGCTGACCCACTAATCTTTCCACCAACTCCCTCACTATCACCTCTCTCTCCAATGCCTCTTGCTTTTGTGCTGGTTCCGACTACTCTGCTCTCTATTCATGGTTTGACTCTTATCAGAAATCTTCTCGTAAAGGAAATTGTTTACAAAACAATATCCAACAACTCAGATAAGAGTTCCTGCACAAGGAGGGAAGATGGCCAGTACTATTATCATCAAACTCACTCAGAGTCATTTTCTCCTCACATTTTGTGCAAGACTTTCGATTTATCTCTTCATGGACCTCTAAGCATGTTCAGCTTCTAATTTTGTTCCACCAGTTACCAGATACATACCCACTCCAGCCACTTCTATCTCCAAGCCTTATGCACCATTACGCCCTCCATTGCTCCATGCCTTGTTTCCCTCCTCTTCCTTCTCTTCTCCTGCTCCAGTAAATAATGAATTGGTATGCAACTTGGAGAAAGGTAAATTGGATAGTGGATGTCAGGTGTGACTTACAAGACGAAGAAGTTAAGTCTTATGCAAGTTACCTTTACGATCTGTACCAAAAGAGTCTGTAGGTTTATCCTTTCTGCATGGTGGACAGCGCCGCATTTTTCGCCAGATTGTAGGTGATCTCCTGATAATGATAGCGGGATCTTGAGTAGGAAAAAGGTACAGAGAACCAGAGAGAAATTCTGTGAATCTTGCTGCCAAGCGGTTGTGGGTTGAGAGATCATTTAATAGTAATGGTGGTGGGTAGGAGCAAAAGAGGAGAAAGATGAAGGAGAGTAAAGAGAGCCAAGAGCTGAGAGGTATGATGAAAATGAATCTGATGATTACAATATAAGGTGAGGCTCTGCCTGTCTTGGAAGGATTACCAGATGTACCCCTGCCTATAACTGTAAGCACCGGGGGTGGAGGATTTAATCAGATGGCCTTTTTGGATCTAAGCAGATTGCCCTTTCTAATCGCGGCTCCGCGTACAATCAGATAAACTGCGCAGTACATATTAGACTAGCGGCCCCTCGACCTCCGCTCAACTTATTTTGTTTCTTTTAGTATACTATAGAAGGTATAGTGGAGTATTGTTCTTATTGTACAGCGCGAGGTATAGTGTAGCTGGTAGGCTTGCTGCACCTTGTATCTGCTATTTTGGGAGCACTGTGGCTGAGAAAAGATCATCTGATAGTGGCCCCTCAACCTCCACTCAACTTGGTTTATTTCTTTTATGATCTATACTTGATGGTATAGAAAGCCCAAATATGTTTTATAGTAGAGTAGAAGTCGGGTATGAGGTGGTTGTAGTATGGCTTCAGATTTCATTACAGGGCCCTGGAGGACTTAAAAAGATGGGCCCCCTGCCCAGATCCCCACTCTGAACTGCTCACTGGCCCAGGGTTAGATGCTGTTACAGGCATTGTCCATCCTGTCACCTGGCAGGAGCCCTATCTCACACCTGCCGCTGGCGGGATCCTGTCCAATTCAGCTAGCAAGGAACGAGGCCATGTTCAGAGAAAGACCATGGATAGGCTCCTGATAGTGGTAAGACAAAGAGGACTAATAAAACACCCCCCTGAGCCCATGCAATAGTGGCCTCCAAGTGTAAACTCTCCTCCGCCCTGCACTATAATGAATACTATGTGGCTTATTGGTATGCTGTGGCTGGTTTATGGATATTATCGTAGTACTACTCTACGCATATAAGATTAGAGGAATAGATAAACTTTGTAGTACATGTTAGAAGTAAGGTGATACCCTCTCAACCTATACTTGACCCTTACATTTGTAGCACAGAAGTAGGGAGAAGCATTAGGATTATCAAGTAGTTCAAGACAGTATTTTCCTAGACATTTCAACAGTATTCTTAGAATCAATAGTATACTATTATTACTGCAAAATCATTTTGTAGTATGGGTAACAATGTGAAAGTTTTGATATAGGATAGAAGGTAATTTGAGACTATATGATATGTAAATAGAGTTTGTTATGGGGCCTCTGAGGTACTGAAAAACACAGGCCCCTGTTCCTGTTCCCTGCTCTGACCCACTCATCAGACCAGGATGGGGTATTGTCACAGGCTTCTTTTGCCCTGTTGCCCACCAGGGGCCCCATCGTGTCCATGCTCCCGACAGATTCCCATTCCATTTCGCTGGCAAGAAACAGGGCCCCATCTAGTGAACAATCAGGGGTCTGGCCCCAGATAGGAGTAGGGTAGCGCGAATCAACAAAATAGCTTGCTAGGCGCCTGGAATGATGGAGCTATCAAGGGCACACCCCACCTTGCTCCAGCCTATAAGAAACAATGTATTTAAATAGCTGGCCCCCTCCAGACCTGGAAAGTTATTCATGTAGGCTATAAATGTAAATGGGTATTCCTATTGTTTTCATGTGGAGTGGTGAAGTTGCTTGTTTGTTGTAATACAAAGAGTACACTACCAAAGGTAGTATAGTTTAAGACTTTGAAGTAGTAGTAGCATTTAGCAGGCCCTCCCTAGATCTGGATGATATGTCTAAATAGCTTATCTGGGATAATGACTCTTATTGAACATTTTTTATATATTAAAGCAGTATTAGAAACCTTAATTGAACTCCCCTTAGTATATGGAAAAGTAGTAATTGACTTGAGCAGCTCAAAGGGAATAGTCCAAAACATAAGGTAGATTCAAACTCTGAAGTGGTAGTAGTTTGTAGCAAAATACCATCTAGTATAAAAGTTCTGTTTTGTTTATTGCTCATTGTTTAGTAGTTTTTATTATTTGTTACTATTTCTTATTTGTTATCATATATTGTTCGCTATTATTTATTATTTCTTATTATTTGATATTATTTTCTCTTTACTATTATTCTTTTCTTTTTTTGATTTATTATTTTTTATTTGTTGTTTGTTAGTTTTTCTTGTTTGTTATTCTCTATTGTTTCTCATTATTGGTTATTTATTATTCTTTGTCCTTTATACTTTTTTCTTTGTCCTTTGTTATTACTTAATATTTACTTTTTTAATCTTATTTATTATTGGTTATTCTTTTTTCTTTTTCATTTTATTATTTATTGTTTGCTATTATTTATCATTTCTTATTATTATTTATTATTATTTGTTTTTTATTATTATTTTTTCCTAGTTCTGATTTATTCTTTCTTATTTATTGTTTGTAAGTCTTTCTCGATTGTTATTCTTTGTTCTTTATTCTTTATTCTTTATTATTGCTTAATATTTATTCTCCGATATTATTTGTTATTTGTTCTTTATTCTTTGTTCTTTGTCATTACTTAATATTTGTTCTTTAATATTATTTGTTATTTGTTCTTATTTTTTATTAGTCCTTTCTTTTTCATTATATTATTTCTTCTTTGTTAGTATTTGTTATTTCTTTTTTCCTTCTTCTCTTTCTTCATTTATTTATTGTTTGTTATTGTTTGTCATTTATTATTTTTTATTTCTTTTCTTTACCAGTTATTCTTATTTATTTGTTTTTCTTTTATTTTATTTTGTTTATTTTATTTGTTTGCTATTCTTTATTGTTACTTAATATTTATTTTTTAATTCTTATTTATTATTAGTTAGTCTCTTTCTTTTTATTATTTATTGTTTGTTAGCCTTTTTTATTCCTTTTTCCTTATTGCTTGTTTATCCTACTTTTTTTTTTTCCTTTTTTTTTATTGTTTGTTATTTCTTCATTGTTTGTTCCCACCACTTTTTTTTTTTCTTTTTCTTATTACTTGTTGTTTCTCCCTCCTTGTTCCTTGTTTATTCACTTTTTTCTTTTTCTTTATTTATTATTTCTTTTTTCTTATTCACTTTTAATTCTTTCTTTCCACTGTTTTTTTATTTATTATCTGTTTTTTCTTTTTCCTTCTTCCTTGTTCATTCTTTTTTTTTTATTATTACTCTTATTTGTTGTTTGTTCATATCTCTTATTTGTTATTCTTCTTTGTTTAATATTCTTTGGTATTTGCTAGTTCTTGTTCTTTGTTATTCTTTGCTCTTTGTTATTATTTTATTTTTCTTTTTATTTTTATCATTTATTCTTTGCTTGTATTGGTTATTCCTTGCATTGTTTATTGTTCCTTATTCTTTTTATTATTTTATTTACTTTTATTTTATTTTTATTTTATTTCTCTCATTTGATATGAATTGTATTCTATTGTACCTTTCATGGTTTTCAGAAGTGGAGGACCAGGAAGGTGGAGAGGTGAGAAGGGGAAAGGGAGGCTTTATATAGAGGAAGGATGGAAGATAGTGGTGAGATGTTCTGTGGAGAGAATATTTCACCATGTGCATGTTTGATCAGCTGATATCTACAATAAGATAAGCTGCACTATCAATATAGGTAGGTTCTAGAGCTCATGTGAAATTCTCAATTTTTCTATATTCTTTCCTCATTTCATTCTCTGCTAGTCTTACTTTTGTCGCTCTTCCCTCTAGTTTTACTATCTAGCTTTCATTTGCATCTTTCTATATATTTCTTTTCTGTCATTTATCCTTACTTGTGTATCACTTGTTTTTTATTGTCCATTGTTCATGCTTTCTTTTATTTCCCATGGTATATATTTCATTATTGAAGCGGGGGTAGTGCCAAGCAAGGAAGGTAGAGTGGGCTGTTTCCAAAATATGGGTACGCCATGGCTAACCAATCAAAAGTGTGGCATTGTCTTATCAGTTCTTGATGGCTGATCAGATAAACTGCATAGTACATAACCCTTTTTCATTTTCCTTTTCAATCTTTGTTGTTATTTATTCATTTACCCTCTATTGTTTTTCTCTACCCAATCTTTATTTCTTTTTATTTTATTTTATTTGGTTATTTTATTTTATTTTATTCTCATTGCATATATATTATAGCATTTTATTTCTTGCTTATAGTATATATATTTTCCTGGTATTGTAGAGATGTAAGACAGGGATGTTGAGGGTTTGTATACCTAAGGTTAGGGGAGATTGTGATCAAACTCGTCTATTTAAACAGCTCGCTCACACCGGTGAGATACACCAAGTTCATCCACCACTTTTGTTCAACTATTGGTAACGGGGGCACCCCTAGGAAGATGGATCCCAAGGTTGCGACCGCACCAAACGACTTCAAACTTGTCGCCAAAAGTTCACACAGATGTAAGAGTAAAGTAGAGGGTAAAACTTAATATCTTTAAGCCTGACGCTTCGCTCAATTAAGGTCTCGAGAGGATTGATTGTTGGAGTAGGAGAGTTCTCGCATAGACTTTCAGGTAGTTTTATCTTATGCCAGAAACTCCCCCATCAGTTTACTCCAACAGTTCGCGCACACCCTTCTCTGCTAAGGGCGGTCCGAGACGTCTCCTGACACCCCCTTCGTGCATGTATGTGTCGATACACTCTAGTCGGCGTTCACCTTATGTGGTTATCCTTTCGGCGGTGCATTTGCATTTTGTCCGCCAGAGTGAAAACCTTTGCGCATCGGCGTCTTGCCAGTGGCTAACAGTCAAGACGCCGCATGAACTAGACTATCTATGACACCCTTCCCATA